>VYZV01042990.1:511-19123 GCA_013401275.1 Pandion haliaetus | reverse complement strand
ATATAAATACACCACCACAGGTTATGGTTTCTCCCTTTCTTTTATTGCTTACTGCACCTAAATATTTCTCTCTCTTCTTCTGGTCTTTTGGTCAAGTTTTCTGCCCTATATCCTCATTCCATTTGATCACCTTTGTCTTTTAATGAGAAAAAATGCCACAGAATTTTCCTATTTTTTTTTCTCTTTTTGATGCCTGTTAAAACATTGTTACTGACATCCTCAGAACTACTACTCAGGCACATGCTATAAGTACCAATCAAATCATAAAGGAGATCCACCTCAACTGATCTGTTTTTTACTCTAGTTTATACCCAGGATACTGAATCGACAACAGTCCAGAAAAATGTCATAGGTCTGAAACTCAAATATGTTCCCAAAGTGCTTAAGAAAAATACAGTGTTATTACTGCAAAGCCAGGCACCTATGGTCCTTTCTGTAGGAAATTATTGACTCACAAAACCTAGAATACTATAAAGAAATCAATTTCACAAAAGTATCTGTATGTAAAAACTCTTTGTCATCTTTCTTCATCTTAATTCTCCTGGTGATGCCTCCTAGTTATCCAGAAATATCTCAGTTTTTGACACCAAGGGGTTGTTTAAGATAGGATATCATGTATTCTACATGAAAACCTCATTTTTTTAATCAGCAAAAAAGGGTAGTTATTAATTCCCCATTCAATAACTATTTTAATAGTTTGATTCTGAAGACAGTGTTAGTTTTATGAATGCCATTGATAACAGAAAAAAAATGTATTTGGAAATCAAATTCCTAAAAAGTATACTTTACTTGTACTCTCATGTATTTTCAAAATGCTAATGAAAATTAAAAAGAGTAGCAAAACTTTGCTAGTGTTAAATGTGTTCTGAAAAATAAATAATCATTTGACTTCATAGATACAGTTTTAATCCACATTGTTGATTTTCTTTACAGGAGAGAGAGAACAACTTGCTATAATTCTTAGCAGTTATATCCATCAGGTTTTAAATTTCTTCATCTTTTTCAATCTGCAGATAAGAGTGTGCAGTTTAGACTTTTCACTGCCAACAGGACAGAAGGTTTTTTAAAAGCAAAGCCATAGTAGAAGGACATCAAAATGTAAAATTAATAAAAAAATGTACCTAGAAGATTCAGCTTCTAGTTCAGCAATCAAAACCATCTGTCTCACATTATTTTCCTTGTAGTATTGAGTGTGTCACAGGATGAATGTCTAAGGACATCTGTATTAAGATCACCATCTATTTTACATTTCAAGTATCTTCCATATTTTTTGAAAAACACACAGCGTAATAATGGATTTGAAAGTGATAATGTATTTGAATACCTTTAATAAGGTATTAAAACCAGTGAGAGAATGATTTATTACAAAATACCATTGAAAATATGTACTTGAAAATATAGGCACTTGAGATAGGCATATACAGCAGCTGTTGGGCCAGCTGCAACATAGCACTATTTTCTCCAAGCTCTTCAGAGAGCTTAACCATACAGTCATAATTTTTACAAAACATATTCAGAAATACATATCCAGTAAAAACCGTGATTTGATGGAACTAGTCCCAGGACTCAACAGGAGCTAAAGACTGTTAGCGTAATTTTAAAGCATATTTGTATATTGAACATTCTCTTTGGTAACAGTAACATCATATTTGTCGGAACTGCATCCTTGGGTTTATATTCTAAGCTGGTTTTCTTTTTTAAAAAGCAACTCTGATTAGCCCTACAGAGCATCCACACAGTTAAAAGTGAGCGAGCTGGAGTATATTTCTGCCTATATATTGCCAACAGAATCGTTTACTGGATTGCAATTATAATGTCAGTCAGTTCTGGTGTGTAATTCTTTCCGCTTTTCTCCTCTTAGGAGGAAATGAGAGGTGTCATCAAGAGCTTAAGCTGAAGACAGGATTGCATCACTAATAGCATGTATGTCCTGCAAATCCTTCCTTACATATTACTGCAATTCTAATGAAAGAATCCAAAATAAGTTTTGGATTCAGAAAAGAAAAACCCAAACCAGTTATATCCATTTTAATCATATACTATATATATCTAATAAGTCATTAAAGCACAGTAAATAGAATCCGACATTTTTCTGAGTCAATCTTTAGCAGGGAATTGCACTGAGAGGGGATAATAGTTGGTGTGAAAGCTGAGAACACATTGTGGAATACAATGAGGTCTTCTGGATGCCTATTGTTCAGGACTCAGAAGAAAATAAGAACTCAAGAGGAGCTTTTATTAAAATAATAATAATAATAATGATTATTAATAATAGTAATAATAGCAAATAATAATAAAAATGATTAATAACAATAGTAATAATAACAAACAGCAGTAAAGAATAGTGACAATGATAATGATAATAATGATGATGATGATAATAATAATAATTATTATTATCATTTAAGATTAGATAGAATGCATGTTCCCAGTCAACCTATTCCTAACATTCATACTGGTATAATGGATGCTAACTTGATTATTGTATAAACACCTTTTTCTGTGGTACACTTTTCCCAGTTCTCCTGTTCTTTTAAGTTACCTAAGCTTTGAGGTAATAGATATATCTTCCTCTTCAGATAGCCAACCCATTTTGGATGGGAAAGATGATGAGGCAACAGGACAGATAAACCAAACTGGGACACAGGGTTTCCCTACTGTGCTTTCTGGAGAAAGGAAAAACAGGCTGATTATATTCAGTACAGTACCAGCAGAGCCAGCTAAGAAGTTTCTTTTTTCTCCCTGTGTGTAGAAAGAAAAATGTTGCCACTTTGCTGGGATGACTGGCTCCACTATCTTTGAAAAAATAAATGAGGTTGACTATATATTAGGGCTTCTGAGTTACCTGAAACAATCCATTTTCCAATGAAAGCTTTAGTCAGGTGTACCTAAGTGTATCCAGGGAACCAGTCAATGGTCATCATACAGAGCAGCAGCTTTTTCCACTCCAAAGTTTCTTTTTACCTGTAACAATGGGGTCTTCATACTCACTGCTTGCAGTACGATGATAAATCAAAGAATACTGTACCACTGTTCTACCAACTAATAGTAGTCAGACCAATTACAGCCATTTATTACAACACCACTTTCTACCTGCCAAAGTGAATCATCAGCTGCATTAAAGCAGAAACTAAAACATAAACCTTTAACCATTTTTTAATCAGACTGTAAATCTCAACAAAAAATCTGTTCAGGATGTGTGGCAGTATGCAGGATATGCATATGAAATGTTTCTGTCTGTAGACTGAATGGTTTAGCCACTACATCAATAAGTTTCACTAAAATTAAGTACTGTTTTTCTTTGTAAATACACATTAAGTTATGCAAAGTCAAAACAGCTCCTTTCAGTGGCCAAAAAAGCTTAAATTGCAAGGCTGAAGCTTAAGAAAAATTAGCTCTGGTAGCTTTCTCATAATAACACCTAAACAATCTTGTGCCTGATACTTTCACAACACTTAAGTGTAACAGGGTAAATTTGCCTGAGTTTTAGCTCTATGCATCTGTGCAGCATAATATAGACTGTTAAAACACTTCTAGAATATGTATATGCATAGGGGCTAAAAGGCAGTAATGGCAAGTAGTTATTCTGTGTGGAATGAATTATCTATGACCGTAGAATAAAAATGGAGCCCAAAGGAGTCCAGGCATGGGATGAGGTCTTGAAAGGGTAGGAACAGCATGATACCAGAGGCCCTGGGCTACAAAGAACTCACAAGTGGCCCATTGCCAACAATCAGAGTGGAGCAACCTTGGGTATGGGGACAGTGTTTGGTATATGAAGAGGACAATGGGGGACCAATGAAGAAGCATATCATGGGTCAGCATGACCAGAAACAAAATAACTGATCTGGGTCAACTGCAACCTGAAGGAGGGTGGTCCCCTAGGTAGGGGTCCCCCACTAGCGCCAAGACAGTACTGGTGCTCACCAAGGAAAATATTTGATAAATTAAAGATCTGTATTAGGGAAGCACTGATGCTGTTGCTGTATATACATACTCTATATAGTTGTTGCTGTATCTACATAGTCTGTATTCTGCTGTTGCTCTGGGTCAGCTATCACAGATAGTAGGAAAGAATATAGGTACAGTACTGGCAGTTAATATGTGACTGTATGTCCTCGTTTCAGGGATAGAGTTAATTTTCTTTCTAGTAGCCGGTATACTGTTATGTCTTGGGTTCAGTACGAGAAGAATGTTGGTAACACACTGGTGTTTTCAGTTGTTGCTAAGTAATGTTTAGACTAAGTCAACGATTTTTCAGCTTCTCATACCCAGCCAGCAAGAAGGCTGGAAGGGCGCAAGAAATTGGGAGGGGACACAGCCAGGACAGCTGGCGGAAAGTGGCCAAAGGAGTATTCCATACCATGTGATGTCATGCCCAGTATATAAACTGGGGGAAGTGGGGCTGGGGGGGGAATCACCACTCAGGAACTAACTGGGCATCAGNCTGTTCTATTAAACTGTTTTTATCTCAACCTATGAGTTTTACTTTTTTTTTTCCTGATTCTCTCCCCCATCCCACTGGGTGGGGGGGAGTGAGTGAGTGGCTGTGTGGTGCTTAGTTGCTGGCTGGGGTTAAACCATGACACTGTGATTCATGGGTAAATATATACATGCATACATACATACTCATATATACTTATAGAGGGAGACAGGCAGAGCAAAGAGAGAAAGGCAAGGGATGCATACATTAGAACTAACTGTGTGATTGATGAATTGATATCTACCAATCTATCTAAACTGTATCTAAACTAACTGTATATGGGATAACTAGTAAGTCAGTTAAAATTTTTGCCTGGGTGGACATTTCCCTTCTTTCCTCATCCCTGCTCCTGTATTGGGTTTTGGTAACCAAAAACCAAGTTTGGATTCTGTAACTTGGATGCAAAAAAAAATGGTTAAGATAGAAATGTAATTAAAAATTAGTATCTAGAAGTTAAAGAAGCATGTAGTTCAGTGCGCAACCTTGCAAAATGAAAGATAAGCTTTCTCCTTTACAGCTGTCACTCCTACATTGAATTGACTCATGGGTCCCAAGATATATCACTTATTTCTTCATGACCTAGTTCTTACAAAATAGTAATTGCAATAAAATTTGAGCTTTCAATGAATAAAACCCCAATTTATCACAGTTGAAAAAAATCTTAAACATTTTTGACCAGCAGTTGCAGGTTGAAAGTTACTAAAGAAAAAAACCCAAACCAAAACACCTAATATTTTTTTTCATTGCTCTTAAATTAAACTTATTTTAAAGGGAATCAGGGAATGAACTAGGATATTTTGATTCTTAAAATTGACAATCCTTCACCTATCCTCTATGCTGCTCTATATACATCAAAAGCCAGCGAATCAGGCACTACACACACGAATCAATGTAAACTGGAAGGCCATCTGATCTACAACACAGCAAATGTTTCATGTAAAATTTAACATTTATTTTTAAAAATGTTATTGGGTATCAAAGGACAGACAGAAGCCACATGACATCTTTAACAGGGAGATTACCAGGATAATTCTTTGAGTTTCTTCCACTCCTGGAGCCTGCGAAGAAGTTAAAAACAATTAAGATTTTTTGTCCTATAGCTAACTGGTTTTTAAAGGTTTGGTTTTACTGATATGGGAATTCAAGGCTTTAGAAAGACTGATTTACTGTTTTTTAAGCCAGAGATTCTGATCATTTTCTTGTTCTATTATGGTAGCATTCTGAAATTTGTTATGCGTTTGTAACAGGAAACTTTTTGTAGACTACACGTGTGATACCATTGTTGCTGCATAGTGCTTTCATCAGGTACTATTCTTAAACTCAGATAGTTGGAAATTACAGTTTGATTTACCAGAAAGGAACTGCTTTTAACTGGGGTAGTGTTCTCCAGGCTGTTGTCCAGCTCTTGAACAGCAGCAAAAACAACTGCACAGTACCATGAAACGTACTGATAAGGTAACCAATTTCTGTGTAATAAGAAAGCATGATAACCAGCCAGTGGGATGCAAACAGCCACTTTTTTGTCAGCTGGATTGTATAGGGGCTTGATTACCCTGTCACTTAGGACTGAGATGGCTTTACTCCACTACCACAATCAAAATACCACATATCCTGTATTCTTTTTATCCTACAAGGAGACAAGATTAAACCTGTAAAAATTCGCAAGATAAGATTGAAACCTTGATTATTTAAATGTACTTGTTTACTTCTTCCTTGATAAAGAAGTATCTGATTCAAAACATCCCAAATAATTCCAGAAAACACTGCAGGTGTAATCCGTGTGCATTATATTGCAACACTTTTGTTTAAAGAAACATTGAATCAGAGGTATATCACAGCATACATTTGTAGTGTACCTTTAAGCAGCTCAGCTCAAAACATACAGATGAAACGGTCTGAAATATCAAAACTATTTAGTAACTATTCCTGAAGCTGTATCTTGTGAATACATTGTTTACCTTGTCATTGCCATGAAGATAGACCAAGGATGGAAGCATAAAAGAACCTTGGTAACAGAATGATAGAATCTTGCAGGATTGAGACACGAGAGTTAAATTTTGATCCAGTCTTGTCTTTACCTAATTACAGTGTTCTCAGTGAGGCAGTATTTGGTCTACTGAGAAATGAACCAAAAACTATATATGCTGTTTCAAATGTTAACTTGAGAGACAGTTCTGTTTTTTCAAAAGCTCTGTGTTAATAGCCCTGTGATAAATCATATGTAATGTTTTCAAGAAGCAGGTCCTGAAACCATGAGGTTTGACCTCGACTTCTGAAAAAAAGCCAAACCCATGTGCAAGGAAAAAGGAAATGCCATCTTTCTCTAGAATGTTTTGTTATGAGACAGTATGGAGTGTGGCATTAAATTAGCTTACTTCAAACCAACAAGCAGATCTATGAAAGAGTTGGCTTCTAAGCCATCAGTGATAAAGTAATTTGCACTTTTCAATACTCTGTATTTACATTAGTATTTCACACTGACATATCTAAGTTAAAAAATCACAAAATAGAGTGGGCAGCTTGATCTGAGAACAAAAAAGTCTTTAAATGAATCTTTTAGTTTGTCTGCTCTTGCTACCTCATTAATCCTAAAAGGTGTCAGTCAGTAAGTCTAATAGCTATGAGTGTTAGTGCTGTGGTCAGTTCCAAATTATAGTATTGATTAATTGATTGTCTTCTTCCAGTTGTGAATTATATTAGTGCTGGCTCAGACTGGCTGGCTGAAGGCCAAAGCTTAATCTCCTGTGAAAGACAACAAACAGCTCTGCAGTTTCAATGCTGTGGTTAAATGAGTGATTGGAAAACTAAAAATTTTGAATGATTATCTGATAAAAAAGAATATGCTAGACATAATTAATATGTAATTGATGATAGTCTAATTCCAGCTGCTGAAGCAAGAAACAGACTCCTTTTGTGTCCAGATTTGTACAGCCTGGAAAAAATACTACAGTTGCTGAATTTTTAATGTATATGATGGGGGGATAGGATGGGGAAGAGAAATAAAACCATCACTGGTTGAAACTACTTTAAGAAATTAATCCAATTGGTTTTGCGGTTTCAAAATAAAATTAAAATTGGAAAACGGAATGCAGGTCGTGGCTCAAGTCTTATTATTGACACTGCTGCCTGGAGAAATTTGCACACCACCTATCTATCCTGTCAATGCCTAATTTTCAAGAGCATTAAGCATTTTCAAAATTAACACAGAAGAGAGAGAAAAGTTGATGTGTTGTTCATCTTTTTCATTTAATAAGAGCATAAGGTAATTGAGATAGTCAGCATTTCATCTCCATACCTTTCTAATAACTTATAAGAATAAAGGTCTGAAGAAAGTTTCTCTTTCTCTTTCTCCCAACAGGAAGACATTTGTCTGTTACTGGTTATATATCTGTTCTTATTTGGCTTGATACATAGCTGGACATATTTTTTTTTTCTCAATTAATAACAAATCATAGGAGGAGTAACTAATAGCTTTACTTTTTGTCATTTGTTTGTTCTTAATCCAGGCCTGATAAAGTTCATGGGAACTAGTATCTTTTCCTGTTAACTCCACAAACAGGTAATGTTGCTTTGCTGAGATTTAGCTTCATAGAAAAGCCATGAAAAGTCTCACTCAAAGGAAATCCTTCAAATTGACAAAAACTTAGTAAGGTAGGAGTAAGGCTGGAGTACCTCCCCTTTGAGGACAGGTTGAGAGAGTTGGGGTTGTTTAGCCTGGAGAAGAGAAGGCTCTGGGGAGACCTTATAGTGGCCTTCCAGTACTTAACAGGGACCTACAGGAAAGATGGGAAGGGACACTTTATGAGGCAGTGTATGTATAGAAAGAGGGGTAATGGTTTCAGACTGAAATAGGATAGATTAAGATTAGATATTAGGAAGAAATTCTTTACTGTGAGGGTGGTGAGACACTGGGACAGGTTGCCCAGAGAAGGTGTGTGTGCCCCATTCCTGGAAGTGTTCAAGGTCAGGTTGGATGGGGCTTTGAGCAACCTGGTCTAGTGGAAGGTGTCCCTGCCCATGGCAGGGGGGTTGGAACTAGGTGATCTTTAGGTCCCTTCCAGCCCAAACCATTCTATGATTCTATGCAATACATAAGTACAAAAAAGGAAAATAACTGTAGTGATATTATTGTCCCAAATACTAAATATTTACACCCTTGGACTTGTTCATTTGCAGAAATTTAGAGAAACTGATGAACTCAACCCTAAAGCCAGCTACCTTGGATATAAACAACACCTAAATTCTAATTCAGTGCAGGCAAATTATCCAATTTTAGATTTAAATCACCATCATTGTTGACAGTTAGTACTAAGGTTTAGTAAACAGCAGTAGGAAAATACCAACACTATTTTTAATGAAATCAATATTACTGGACACCATCTGTAACATCAATCTTACAGGTTAAGATCAAGATAAAGGTTTTGCTGCCTTGCTGGGCTGTGCCTTTGCTTTGTCTCCTGCCTCCACGGTGCTAAGGCATTGTATAGGGACATTTTTCTCCTATTTCTGAGGAAACAGAAGCGATGGAGAGAGACTTGGATGCAGTCTAACATAGTGCTGACTGTGAATGACTTAATCATTTTAAAATTATGACGTCTTTGTATCTGCCTATATTCACTGTCTCGTGCTAGGAGGAGGGAGCTACAAGCACAGGATACCCAAAGCACTACAGCAACCAGTGCTGGGAGTCTCACAGATCATATCAGGCCACCAGGGCACTCAGGGTTTCTATATGACAGAAAAACAGATGGGTACAAGTCATCTGCCTAAACATAGATGTTTGTTTGACTGTCTTACCTACCCTCCAGCTGACACTCAGAAGGGGAATGGCCCCCTGTAGTCGTTATGTCATACCTGCCAGTCATGCATGAATGTTCACACATTTTAGCGCATTGGAAATGGCATTAGGTGCCTACCTTAGGAAACTGAACCCTGCCTAATACATACCTTCAGCTTGCTAGACAAACTGAGGAATCAAAGAAAGTTTACACCATAGAGCAGAAAGGAGGTTTAATAGCACAAGTTGTGTCATGCAGGTACGTCAGCCTGGAAAGTACCTTGCTTATGGAGAGAGGGGAAGGACAGAATGTTCAGCCAGCACCATATGACAATTTCTTATTCAGGTCAGGGTGCAAAGATGCATCTAATGCATTATATAATTCAGTTACTGTTGGTTAACAGAATTTAGAACACTTGCAAATACCTTTAATCTATGTGGTGATTTGTTTTCTTGCTTTATTTTGCTCATTAACAAGTGTTGTTATTCTAAAAGCACCAAAATAAAGGATGTAGTTGAGACTACTGCCCAGGGATAATAAATTTCACAGAAGCAGCAACTAAATTCAGTCAGCCTTAAGAACTATAGGCATCTGCTGCTTCTCTGAAAAGCTTTAACTCTTTAGTTCTCATTGCCTTCAGTTTGCCTAAATCTGTGAGATGTCTGTTCAGCTCTGGTTTATCTCTAATTTCTTATTTGCAGTAAAGAAATACATGTTTATATCTGAGAGGTCAAAATAAGCCTATGTAATTTTATTTCCCATATGAAGAGGGAAAAGCATTTAAAAGAATCAAATTTCTGGTGTTCAACAAATTGAGATGGATTGGATGGGCAAGCCAGCCAATAAAAGACAATGCTGTGAAAGCTAGATTTAAAATACCACCTCTTTCCTAGACAAAGACACACACTAGAGACATATGTTCAGAGCCAGAAGCTTCCTCCTTATCTAACGTGCTTACAAGATCTTCATGTGCTCATCTTTTGTCTCACTCTGGCCTATGAAACAGCTGATGATGCCCAGCTCTAAGTAAGAGGGATACAGTTCAAGCAGTTTGTCAAGAAATGTATTTAACATGGCTCTCAGCTAACAGAGCTTAAATCTACATCTCTTAGGGCTTTTCTAAAACTTGACTGGCTGTCTGTAGTTTAGTCATACTGAAGAAGACAAATGCATCCTGTTGCTAGAGGATTATTTAAAGGAAATCTTTCCACAAATGTATTTTTGATGATCTTACAAAATGGAACATAAATCCTTAAAACCAGAGAGGAGGGAAGATAGATTCATGCAAATGTTCTTGCCAAGGAGTCCCATGCCAATAAATGGCTCAGGCCACATGAGGCTAATGGAATGAAACAAACAAGAGAGAAGAGCATTTTATGGGAGAGATTATTGCAGTTCTTAATTTTCTGCCAAGAGTCAACAGAACAGTTGTGGTTTGAGAAAACTGAAATACTACAGAGCTTAGATATTCTTCTAGTGTATAACTGGCCAAAAGAAATAGTTCATTTGTTCCTCATACCATGTACAGTAATTAAGTAATTACATGCATCTAGTGAGAAAAGGTCCATGAAATGTTAAAGTATTGATTTATTAGAAATTGAAACTACAAGATGTGTTACTTTTCTTGGGAGTCAGATGATGAAGACTGACTGAAAATCTGAGAAAACTTAATTTGACATTTTTTGTCATTTAAACAAAAACCATTGTGTTTGACTACCTCTTCTCTAATATTTCCATGGAGCAAGAGTGTTACTCACTTGTTCCTTTTTGTGATGTTTTCTGTTAAGACAAGATTTTTTTTAATCCCTAAACAAGAAAATAATTCAGGAGACATTAAAATTAAAATATATTAAATGATTGTAAGCAAAATTAGGCATTTGGGAGTCTCCAGTAAGAATACATATCTAGAACAGTTGAAGTTTGCATAGTTTGTACTCTACTTTTGCACTATTTTCTTAAGGCATTAGTAAGCTTATATTTAGCTAGTACTCTAGTTTTTTTAAATAGACTACACAATGGCATCAGATTCTTTGATTTTCTAAGCATGCCAGTGTTTGCTAACTAATGATAAATATGCCAATGAGAGAAAATATTTTACAAACATGAAAATATAAGGAAGCTAATAGTACTGAACTTGTAATCATTTTAGAAGCTGTCATGTTTTTAGGAAATTGCAGCAACAGCTTGTGTTAGACTTGTACAGACTAACTTATAGATATATATACCTTCGTACAAATCCTCCTTAAAATATCTGAGGGCAAAAAGATGCTCACAATTACTAATTCATTTTGAAAGTTGTTACAATAGCTATTTTTGAAAGTCTAATTATAATTAAAAAATGTACAGTCTGTTGCAATAATAGGTTAACAATTAAATGACTTATTTAAGAAAACATTTATAAACTACTAAATATTTATTATGCATAATTTATGACTAAAATCTTAATTAGAGAACTGTGAATTTTTACAGGTTCATAAGACCAAGGAGCTGAAGTATTACCTGTTTAATTGATATGATTCATCACACAGTTCATTTCAGCCTGGTTATTTTTATAACTAGTGAGCAGTTAGTATGATGCACTGCAAAATATGGCTTTTTTTGCTTTATTAGACTTAAGCATTTGAACTGATTATAAACAAACATGACTTCATCTGTTTCTTATCTTTGTACTGACAAGAATTCCCATGTGGATACAATAAAAACTTGTTACTTACTACAGCCACTCATGCTGCTACGTCATTTACCTTCTTCCTTCCCTCTAGTTCTGCACCTGTCACTGCTTAGACAGTCCAGAAAATCTAGTAGAAATTATTACTTAACCATCTGGAGGGCACAGCTAGATGTACGTTTCTTTAACAGGGAAATCAGGGAGTCAGTAGGAGTCCTTTATAGGTACCTGGGCTGAAAGAGCATTCATATAAGTGAATTTGTGTGTGCAATGCTTACATTAAGTAGGGTTAAAAGGCTGGAAACCTGAGTCTGTACTTCTGCCTGCATCACCCCATGTTACTGACACTGAAGAAGGAATGATCAGTCTCTTCATGCTCTCACTTCTACTCTGAACATTTGCTGTCACAGAGCTCTTCCATTTTAGCTCAAATGAAATATTTCTGTTTCCATGACTTAAGATAGTTCAGGAATCTCCAAGCTTTGGTTTTACTTTTCCAAATAGCAATGCCAGGATTATTATTTTTTATTTCTTTTTTCCTCCCAGTAGAAGATTTCTCATACCTGTTTGTTTCTACATAAATAACAACCATGTAGCACTTTTTTCTATGTATTGTCACATGGTTGTGTGACAATATAGGTATGATTTACATGTGAGTAATAGTGTTTTATAACCTTATAAGAACTGAACAAATATTTTTCTTTTGTGGGTCACTCACTTTTCTCACAGACTTGTTTCACAGATAAACTAGTACAAGCAGGATTCTGACAAGAACAGTCTTAGGCAACTACATAGCAGGAACTTTAGAATATCAGCTTGAAGAGATAAGCAACACAGTAAAACAGGAAAGCAAGAATACTTCATGTAATCAGTTTTCATGGCACCAAATGATCTGAGACCTAGTGCTACCTCCAGGAACAAAATTTTTTATAATACAGCTCTTGTCTTTTCTGGGTGGACAATGACATTTTAAGCAGCTGGCCAAGGCTTTGCTATGCTTTATCAATTTGTGATCAGAGAAGATACCTTTTCTAATATGTCTTATTATCTTAATTAAAAATGGAGGTACATTATAAATCATACTTTCTAATTCCTGCAAGAAAATTCACACAAAAAAAGAACGATGCAAACCCAACATACATCAAAGGTTAAAACAGAGTAGTGAAAGATATGAGACTATGAAAATTGCAAGATACTTCTAAAGCAAGAAGTGGGAAAGATTATTTTTTATAATCATTGAAAGCTTGGCTGTGGAGCAATAGCTTACAGGACTTTTGATTTTGCCGGTCATACATGTAGGGCATTTGTGTTCCTAAGACATCAAGATAATGTGCAGCTGGGCTCTAGTTTTATAGTAGACTTCTTGAAGATGCTGTATACAATTGTGTATCTTACAACCAGCCCTGCCTCTGTTCCGTGTAAAACTCTAATGAATAATAAACTTTCTCGTGAAGACATAATTCATCATTTCTGTATTTTACTGCAATGACTACAAAATCTCAGTCTCGTGGGCTTTGATAAAACTGACCAAGGGAAGGTTGGGTGGGGAAGGAAGTGGAGCCTCCAATACAGGCTGCTATAAATCATATAAATTATAGGGCTGTACATCTCATTACAAACGCTTCTTGAAAACCAGTGATAAAATAATCTTCTTTAAGGAAACGAGAATGAAAAAGAAGGGCAGATGGGCAGATGTCATTTTGGGGAAAATAATTGATTAGTGGGATGGAGAAGAGAAACAGGAAAGAACAGCATCTACAGGAAATCAACTGTTAATAAATATCAGAAACTGCAGTCAAGTGACAAGATAAGCTGCAGCATATGTTCCTCCAGCTACAAAATGGAAATCATTTTCTATAGAAAAGATGCTGATAAGCCTGCCTCCTCCCCAAAAGGCAATCATTTTACATTTTACATTATTTGAAAAGAGCTTGATTATTTTCCTTTGAATGAAAAAAAGATGATTCACATTTACCTGTCAACAGGATTTTCAATTCATGTGTTTCGCCTGCATACTTAAAGGCATATGACCTAACCATACCATGCTAGGGAGGAAACTTTAGCGAGATGTAAATAAACAATAATTCATAGCCACAAATATTGCTTTACCTATGTTCTACTTCAAATTATTGTAAATTAAATGCCAAAGATTCTGTTAAATGTGGATTTTTTTCCCAGCAATTGGTAGCACTTATGTACAGTATTATCATCAAGGTCAGATGAGATACCCCCAAAAAATAACACTCTCAATGGAAGGCAACATAAGAAAATGATAATGATGTCATACAAATTCTAGATTTAAAAGGAAAATAAATGTCCCAGGCAGATTTTGCAGTTCTCTAAGCAGGGTTAGTGTAGTAGTGCATGCACAGAGTCTGATAGGAGGCAGGGGAGAATGAGTATAAGGAACAGACAGTAAAGGATTAATTGGGCATCCAGTTTTCATTACCAGTAGATTACCATTTGAACTTCCCTTTTATTAAGTAGGAAAACTTGGAACTGGGGTCTGATTAGGAGTTTAAAGGTTTGTGAAATATTAATATGTTGACAATATTTCAATGATCTTCCTTCACGAATCATGGTGCCCTGATGACCCTGCTTCTTGTCATATTTTAATACAACGAGGAACAGAGATAACAAATACAAAGGGGGATTTGAATTTTTTCCTCTCAGATTGTCTATAAATCAGTAACTGAAAGACAAGAGGATTCACTTTTTCCCAACACACAAGTCAGAAACAGCAACATACTTTCAACAGAAAGCTGGAAATCCCAAAGAAACAGTCATACAAAAGACCAAAATCTTGATCCCTGTGGATAGGTTTTACAGAAGAGTTTTCCAAATAAAAAATCCTCTATCTTTATCAGTGGTGTAGTAGTAAGTGTACCGTATCAGCAATGCTGTCTTTCTCCAAGGACATCTGGGCAGAGCACTTCCATAGTGGATGACCCGCTCCTTGCCCTGCCTGCCTGGCACTCACATACCTTCACTTTCCTCTTCCACCAGTGCTGCCCCAGGCAGCTGCAGGAGGGCTCCTCTGTGGGGTCATACCACCGAAACTCTGCCTTACTCCCATTGCATCTAGGATTTTCCTATCCTAGTCAACATGGGCAGCATTTGACTTTAGGGATCTGTCAGGAGAAAGTACAACCTACATTTGACAGAAGCTGGGGGAAAAAAAAAATGTGGTGGTTTCCTTTTCCTTGACCCAAGAGAAGACCACAACCTACATAGAAAACCACATTGGGCAAGAGGGATTAAAGTAAGAAGCTAGTGACTAATGAATCTGTATCACAATAAGTTTAAAAAGACACTTGGATTTTTTTGGAAATATAATTCATTCCTATAACAAGGAATAATGAAACACAGAGCCTAAATTGTTTTACTTACTGAAGCTAAGCAGCTGGCCTGACCAGACTTGCAAAGAGGTGAGTTTCTGGATAAAGCAAAAATTAGTCCTGACACTAGCAGTAATATTAGGATGAATAATAACAATCCCATTGCAAAAGAGTAATATATTTATTAAGTACTAATACAAACTCTACTTCTCCTTGTAGAGCCTGACAAAGAAAGTTACCTAAAATAAGAAATCTCAACATTTTTGTAGTCAGATATGTGTCAGGTTTTAGAGCTGACAATTTTCATTTACTGACACTGACTCTAGAGTGCTACAAGGACAGTCCTCAGAAAAATGAAAAGTCCTTTCCTAAACCAAAAAAGCTTTTCAGAGAGTGACAAGTAAAAGAACTATTTAGCATGTCAGTGAATTTTAGTAATACTTAACCATAGTTACAGAAATGTGGCATTTAATTTTTAAAAAGACTCTATGTAAGTATGACTAATGCTAAATATTTTTCAGAGTTAATGTATAACTGTTCCAGAGAGGACTGTGCCAATGAAAAGTGTTATGCAAGAGCAGATGCTGAATTTCAAACATTTCTATCCAGCATCTGGTTGTGATCACCAACAGTTGTGCAGATTTGTGTGAAAGAGTCAGCAGAGCAACTGTAGAATCAACTACTTGATGTTTTATTTAAATTCCACAAAACTCTGAAACAACACCAGTCCCTACCTTATATCCATCATTATTAGACTGCAGGTTTCAATTCTTGAAATAAAATTCATCATTATGCTAATGGAGACTCTCTTTCCTGGCACAGGGACTTTGAAGTACTTTTAATGGTGATTTTCTGATTGAATTTGCAACTTGTGCCACTCTGTCTTCATGTTTTTACTCTGCTCTGTGTGTGAGAATTTCATCCCCATTGAGATGACCCACAATCACTAATACAATAGTTTCAAAGAGGTTAATTGAATAGGGAAGTCATTATTGTAATTATTTCAGAAGGCAGCAGCACTAAGGGTTTTTCAAGTGAATTTAATTTCAAGAAAATAAAGATATTGTATTATCACTCCATTCATAAAACATTAACTCTTCCTACCCTTACGGTCAGAAATGTTTTAATTCTGCCTTTGGGCACATTTCTAAAACACACATAGGGAATATACCCAGCCATAATACAGCAAGGGAAGCTAAGTAAAGTGGTGTAGATTCTCACTGGAAGATAGCTTCTCCACACACTGAACCCGGTTAGATTTCAGGGTGAAAAAAACCACAGACCAAACAGACAAATCTGGATCAAGACCTTCATTAGATAAGGATTGTCCAGGCATTCCATACCCAAGGAGTTCTAGCAAGCACAGGAGAGAAAAGTTCAGGTACTTTTTTCCTCTATTACAGTGAAAGGTGTTTTCAAAATGGAAGTTGGACACTTCCCTTTCTGTGTCCTGAATACTTTTAGGCCTTGCTGGCTTCAGACTGTGTCTAAGTTGTGTTCAACTGCATCAATTATCCACCAGGGAAGGAGGAGTAAAATCAGGGAAAAGGAGATATTCTGTGGAGAGCCAGCTTTGTTTACCTAACTCAAAATCACATTACAGGACTCAGTCCCGTCCTTCTAGTCTGTATTTAAACACAGAGAACAAAACAAATGCTTTCCAGCTTGGATCCTCCTAGTGCTCTGACTAGTCCCACAGTTGCTCTTTGGAGATTTGCAGCTCTCTGTCCAAGTTCTCTCTATCCAAGTTCTGCTCCACTTGTTTCAATTAAAAGTTTATTCATCTATATCTCTCTTAAGTTCTGGTGTGACCCAAGGCAAAGAGCTTTTCTTCCCTTTACCAGCATGTCTACTCGCAGGAAAACAATGGCAGGGGAAAAAAAAAACAGAGCTCCTTCATTCTGTGTGTCCTAAAGTTGTCCTGCATGAACAAGAAGAGATAAGATCTTTGCCCATTTTTGCTTCTGCTATTTAAAAAGGAAGTAAATAAAATGTTTCTGTTCCACATGACTGTATAGCAATGTGCAACTGACTCAACTAAGGTTTGCACAATGGAATTACATCTATGTTTTTCATTTTCATAAGGAAGTCCCACAAAATTTTTCACATAGTTTTAACAGATACTCTGGATGCTCTGGTTTTCTTTTCAGCTGCCATGTACTTCAAAGCCCAGAACCTAGGAGCAATATGGTAATATTAACTGGTTCAGCACTACTTAAAAGTAACATCCAAAGAGCACAACAAACAGAGAAGTGTTTGCGCAGCAGTCTCTGGGCTGTGTTACTGGGGTATCCTAGGAACTCCTCTAGGCACCTTGGGCTGCTTGTGGGTGCCTAGAAAGGGTCACCACAGGATCTTTTTGCTTGGGGCAAGTTCTAGCACTCATTTCTGGAAACTCCTGTCTGCTGTTCCCCCAAAATGTGTGTTTGAGGTTTAGTCTGCAGCCAGCTCCTGCAAGGGAGGAACTCTTAAAGTCAAATGAGAAAGGAGCAGATGGGCTGGACGGAGAAGGGCACAGGATGGTGAGAACAAGAGACACCTCAAGAGTGATGAGACAGGGCAAAGGGATATCTGCCTCAAGTGCACAAATGCTCTCAGCCTGGGAAACAAAGCAGGAGGGACTAGACCTGCATGTGCAGCCAGAAGATAATGGCAAAATTGCAATGGCAGATGTGGTGGGTCAGCTTGCTCAACCAGAGTGAACAATGGGGTGGATACAAGCTCTTCAGGAAAGACAGGCACTGAAGACACATGTGGGAACTGCCCATGATGTGAAGGGGCAGCTCAGATGTGTGCAGCTCATCTATGAGGCAGACAGCAGGCTGACTGAGAGCTGGTGAGTCAGCGCTGGAAGATAGGCTGTTAAGCGTGTGTCGTGGTTTCAGGTCAGTCGGTAACAAAGCACCACGAAGCTGCTCACTCAACCCCACCCCCGCGCCTGGCCACAGTGGGATGAGGAGAAAATCCAAAGGCAGGCTCGTGGGTCGAGGCAAGGACTGGGAGGGATCACTCCCCACTTTTGGTCACAGGCAAAAGACACGCTCAACTTGGGGAAGAAACAAAATCCATTTATTACAAAACAAATAAAAAAAAAAAAACAACAAAAAACCACAAGGGTATTGGGAAGGGAAACCAAACATCAGAACACCTCCCCTCACCCCTCCTGCCTTCCCGGCTCAGCTCCATTCCCGATGCTTTCTACCTCCTCCCCTCACCGGCACAGGGGAACAGGGGATGGGGGTTGAGGTCAGCTTGCCACACCTTGTCTCTGCCGCCCCTTTCCTCAGGGGGAAGATTCCTCACTCGTCCCCTGCTCCACCGTGGGGTCCCTCCCACGGGAGACAG
>VYZV01042989.1:0-12875 GCA_013401275.1 Pandion haliaetus | reverse complement strand
AAATATATATATGAAAACATATATTGCAAAACCTCAACATTTGCTAAGGCACTGGGGTATATATAGCATTGGACTGGAAAATACTTTAGATTTTTTTCTCTCTACGTAGTCTAGAAAAGATCAGATAAAAAATTGCTGTCCTTTAAAATATATCTATATCCATCTACCAATCTATATATGCTAAATTAAAATATAATTGAATAGTTTTGAAAAAGGTGTTCAATAACTTCCCTAGGGAAGCAGTCAAAATCCTGTTATCTGCAGAGATATTTAAAACTAAATTGCATAAAGCACTAGAAAAGTTTATGGTAGAAAACCATTTTGCAGGGGTAAGGCAGTGGACTACGTAACCTAACAGGTCTTCCTTATCTCTACATTCCGTGATTCAGATAGTACATGAAGATGACCAATAACTTTTTTTTTTTTTTTAACCAATAAAATGAAAAACAGCATCTCATGAAAATTCTGTCTTTCATTATTCTGGGAGATAGTAAGGTTGAGAAGTCTGACAAGTCCACTAATGGTTCTAAACTCGCAACAAAATAAAATAAATTATTTAGATTTAAGTACCATATCACAAGTACTGCATCATACTTATACTTCTAAAACATTACACTTTCTGACATGTTTACATTTGATCATGGTCCAACACAACTTGCTGTATGCCCAAAGCGAAACAGCAATGTCATACAGGTAAACAAAGGGTACACAACAAGTCTTGAAGCCCAATGTGAGCTGTAAATCTACTAGTCAAGTTAGAGCAATAAATGATTGATCACATCAGTGAGAATTCCTGAAACGACACAGTGGCCTGGAGTCTTCCCAGCCTCACTTGGGATATTTACCAAAATGCCTAAAATTAGCATTGTCACCTTGAGTTCCACCTACAGCCACTTAAGAAAAAGCTGCTCTGCCACAAGACTCAGGCCACCTACAATCCAAAAGAAGAGACTGAACAGGGAGCCTCAGTTACTGAACCCCGCCCCAACAAGGAATGCGGTCCGAGACACCCCTGGGAACCCAATTGCACACCCTTCCTTGGAAATGTTAGCAGATAATGCTCCGCACGACCCCAGCTACTCACCTATTGCAGCAGAGCGCTCTGGCTGACCCTATAGCGATACGCAGCCCCAGCTATTGCTTTCTCCTCTCCAGAGGGAATAGAAAGGTCATATACTGGAACCATATAGAGTTTCCTATAGGACAGAAAGAGTATTAACTGGGCTGTGCACTGGCTGTGCCTATCAGCTACTCTTTATTACAGTTGGGTGAGTCTTGAGTAACCTTAGGTTCCTCACATGCTTACCTCCCTCAGGATACATCCCATGCACCTTCTTGAGAGCATATACACCCCCATCACCAAAAATAAAAACCTGAGATCCACTTCTGTGGGCTGATTCTTCCAAAACATATCATGAATAACTCTTACTGACAACAGTGGCTTAATCCTGTTTGCAGACTGATATAAAGTTTCTCGAGCACAATGACAAGAATTATACTGGATTTGAGTAGGAGGGCAGGTGATGTCTTCCACTTTCTCCGTACTTATGTAACAGTATGGAACAATGCACAAATCCAGCCTTAGGTGGTTGAAAAGTATTTTATTACTGTCCAGCATTTTATAAATTCTTAATAAAATAGTAACATCAGTATCTAGCATGATGCACTTACCAAATGCAACTTTGGGGGAGGGAGGGAAGGGAAAGATATTTATGGCCTGCTTCTTGCATCTGGGTTGCTGAACAGCAGAATTATATTCAAACTGCATTCAAGGCAAACATATACTAAGAAGTACATACAAAAAGCAAAAATATTTCCACAAAACCTGGAAACAATGCTTATATACTTAGATATATTTTTCTTTGCACGCATTAAATTCTCTGGGGACTTGATTCAGGAAACACTTCAGCATAAGATTAGCTCTATGCACTTTAATGGGGCTATTCACAGGCTTACAAAGAAATACTAGCTTAAGTGATCAACTTAAGGCTTAGACATTTCAAAAATTTTAAAATTATAGTCTTCAAATAAAACATGCCAAAATAGATTTTATAAAAATGGATCTTATAAAAATATTGCCAACTTGCAAGCAACTTTTCTCCCATCGCTCAGAATCTGCAGGGCTGTTCTCTCCTCATCCATTGCTAGAGAGTATCATCAAATCTGTCTCTTCTGTTATTTCCAGACATATAACCAAACTACAAATGTCCAAGGAAACCTGATCTCTAGAGGGAGCACAGCAAAAATTTTTCTTTTTTTTTTAAATCACAACTCTTCTGTTAATATTCCTAGAAAAAATGAGATTTGAAACAACATACCTAGAAAACCATTGAAACAATATACCTAGACAAGTGTCAAGAAAGATGCTTTCTTGATCCTAAACCAAAGTGCTTCTGCAAGAAGTTATCACTCTGATCCTGATTAACAGTCAGCAGCAGCATCTTCCTGGCTTCTAGGAAGGACATGACATAAATCACACAAGTCTAACACACGTGTCACCATAAGTGTGCTCTGGCAGCACTTCAGCTCACCTAGGTGGAAACGTCCACAGGAAAATATACAGATTTTTCTCCTCTCGTATTCCCCATTCTTCTGTCATGAATTCAGCCCAGTCAGAATCCAAGCAACTCTATCTTCAAAAGAATTTGAAAACTCACAGCAAGAAATGCTTAACTCTACTACTGTAGGCAAGTTGCTTAGATTAACCAGGTAGCTAAGCACCAAGAATGCTCCTGGTGATTAGGATTTCATATGTGTTCCTTAAGGCACAGGCATTTTTCTTTTCCCTCCACCACAGTCACAGGATAGAAGTGTTGGATTTAAAATACTTCTTACATTTCTCTACAACTAAGTAAAGTCTTCCACAACTATCATCATAGTTTTCTTCCTTTCTGCTTCAGGTATCACAGTCAGTACCCTTGCAACACAGCTGAAGTGCTGGAAATTTAGGACTATTTAGTATTAATGGTTTAAGGATAATCTGCAATGCTCTTCATTGTCAATCTGCAGTGCTCTTCTTCAGAGTCCTAAGAAACCTAGAATTTACTAGTTTTAGGGACAGACATTCAAAACAGAGTCTAAAAAGTAAAATACACTATTGCATCCTTACAGTTCTTTTACTCTACGTGTAAACGCTATTTGTCAGCAGACAGGACTGGGGTAGCTCCTTGCTCAAAGTAGGAGACCCTGCACAAGACCAAGAGAGTAAACATTGCAACAGAATAGCTGTTCTCAGTCCTTTTCAATTTTTATACCCCAACAGATTTTCCAAGGAAGATGTATTTCTCAATAGTCAATCTAAGGCCATTGGTATTGGGCTTCCTTTTGCAAACTCCTTATAGGCAGCTATGATGGGGATCCACTGACCACACCCTGAAATCTATAAACAGCGTTGTTAGCAAAAGAACTGGCCCCTGTGACTCTATTCCTCCAATGGGAGAAAGCTCTGCCACATATAAGTTAGGCCGAAAAAACTGTATTTTTCAAAAAATTTGAAGTTGACTAGATACATGGGTAGAAACACAGTGTTTGCTCATGACATATACACTGATGAGCTTGTTTTGAACACTTAACATCTCAACTCTGTTATCGGTGTATTATTTACAACTCCAAAGCATTTCTCAAGCCTTGCAGATGCCTGAAACTAAGGACTACATAAGCATAGGAAAGGAGGCAATGCCAATAACTATGTACTAAGAGGCTCAGAAGAGCCATAATACTGTTCTGTCCAATTTAAATATTCATTCTTTCCTTGTTAACATAAAGCCTCTCCACGTTCAGTTTCTCAATTAAACAAGAGGTGAAGTGGTTTACACAGCAGTGCTTTAGTGAGATGGAATCTAATTACAGTTAATCTCCCAATACACAAAAGGGTGGCTTCCCAACAGTTAAGAAAAAGCAATGGTAGGTATGATAAGAGTACTGCTTCCAAAATGAACTTAAATGACAAGAATGTCTAATTACCAAATTAAAAACCTGCACTGAGAGGTATTAGTTTCTCAATCAAGGGTGGGCAGAACAAGTTATGATTATATCTCATCCTGGAGGAAAGGAAAGCTGACAGTATACATTTCTTACAGACCTATCTTGCACTAGTGCTTAGGAAGCTGAAGGCTTCTGCTTCCTTATCAAGAAACTAGGTGCCATGATGTTGGCTGTATGAGTAAAAGGATAATAATACCATATGGAGACAGAGGAACTAAAATATTGATATTTTGTTTTTTAATCCTACTGGGGATCTGTCATTCTTCAGATTGTTCTGATATGTGACAGACAGAGAAAACTCTTTGCTGACATATTTAGGATTACACACCTAAAGGCACTCAGGGTTCGACCTTGCATTTCCAAATTTTTAGGAGTCTCTATAGTACTCCAAAACATAATTGTGTTACGCTGACAGACAGTGCTTATAATACTCTGGAGGATCTGGTTGATCTTCAGAAGCATACCTTTATCTCAACTAAAATAGAGAATTAAGTAAAAGATGGTCAGTCTTTGTACTTAATATTCACAGCTTTCCTAGTTTCTAGCTGTGAGAACCAGTGGTGACTGTATTAATAAAAATTTTCTCCTATCACATTAGAAGAAACCACATAAAATTTTTACTTGACAGTTCAGGTTATGACAGTGCACACTAAACTACAGGCCAGAGTAGGGTGGAGGGTCTACAATGAAATGACACTGCATTTTTCCCAAGCCTGACAAAATTACTCTAATGCTGTTAAAAGAGCATTTGAACACTGTCTTCTCCTTGTTGTTACCTAACACAATGAGTTAATGAAGAAAACAAGAAAGTCACAGACTAATACAAGTCACATTTCTCTCCAGAAGAACGGTAATTGTTGCAGAAATAAGAAAAGATTACCATGTCTAATAATTCAAATGCCAGTAATTAACAGCCCAATAAAAATTGTCTAGGATTTCCACACAAATCTTACCATCTGCCTGCAATAAAAACCATGGAGTGTATCTCTGTTTCAAGTGGAAGTCACATGAAGGAGACGTAAGTAGAACCGATTCAGCAAATTAAAGAACCTCGTACGTCAAGATAATGGAGGTATTTTCTCTAAAAAAGAGGCCCATTATCTTAGACATTCCCAAATATATTGCTATTAATAAGTAAGATCCTCTCAAAAGAAAAAGTTGTGTGACTCCATAAATATGTACAGCCCCCAAACATAATATTGAGCACGTGATGTATAAACAAGAACAGTATGTAATAAAAAGACCTTTGAGTAAAGTAAAAAATTCCTGGTAACCACCAAAAAGATATCCTGATGCAGACAGCTTGATCACATTCCCTATCCAGCTTGCCCGTGCGGACTTGGAAACCTGTATCGGGCATATGTAGCCAGATTTTGGTAGTGGGGAGATTCCAGGGGCAGCCTCTGTGGGAAGAGGTCAGGGGCTGCCCTATGCTGGACATCAATGGTTCCAGATGGCTTTGCAATGGACCGACTGCATGTCAAAGCTGAGCCTATCAGCCAAGTTGGTGGCACTTGTATGAAACTTTATCTAAGAAAGAGAGGAAAACACCAGCTAGAAAGAGGAGGGAACAAAAAGTTAGAATCAGAGGGAACACCAAGGTCAGAGGAGGAGGAGGAGGTAGGGCAGTACCCCATGACAGATACTCTCTGCAGCCTGTGAGACACTAACTTTATATCATGCACTTGAAAGACTGAAGCTACACTCACAAAATACATCTCTCTCAAATTAATGTTGATAAGCTCTTTATGACGTTGTGTGTCTGTAGACGACCGAGGGCAAGAGCAGGCATGGAAGCTGCCATACAGTTTGGATGCTGGTGCTATCCTGGTACGTCCGCCCCCGCCCATTAACAATGCATGTCTGACACGGTATGTTACAGGACTGAAAAGGCTCTCAGGATGAATCTTGAATGCCGTACATAACAGTCCACACTTTAGGCATCAGTACAGGGAACAGTTGGAAGATTTGTCATCTCTCACCCCTATGATTTTGAAGGTCAACAGTTTGGCTATTCCTACTGTGCGATGTCCATGGCACAAAGAAGCTAAAGCAATGCTGAACATGGTCCTTTGGGCAAAACCAATGTGCCTCTGTTCTAGCTCAGAAAAGAGCAATATTGAGATTAGAGTTATCACACAGGTCTCTGCAACTTTGGATGGTCTCAAGCAACACTGGCTCCGTGCAAAAGTGAGGCACAGTATCAACAAAGTGGAGGAAGGGAGGGGGCAGGCAGGCTGTACACGTGTGCCAGGGGAGTAGAGTTACTATATCAGCATTTGTAAGGCACTTTTGTATCTTCATGTTATAGACAATTTCATGCAACCCCCCAAAAGTGTTTTTAAGTGCAGACGTACAGAGGAAAAAACAAGAACAAGTTCTAGAGGACAGAATTCACACCAGACAACAACAAAGAGACTTTTTAAAGTTATGAGATGGCTTGTTACAGTAGGTTGTATTACTCTGGCTGATTGCCACATCAAGGAAGGAAAATGGGGCATGTAACAGTCGCATAACCTGCCCAATACGTCCTGCAAGTGTCTGCCTTGAACAGTGGCTCGGCTGCTTTGGCAGGAGAGTCTATCCTCTGGTCTTGTTTTTGCAGCAGCACTTCTTATACAGTAAAGTAAAGAATCTTTATTTTTGCATCAGATTTAGGTGGCTGCTTTCCTTTAGCAATTAGAAATTCTCTTTTAGGAAGTTCATTTGACATACTAACTGGGTTTTTAAGTCTGGGAGCACATACCTGTAACTGGCATAAAGTATCAATAGGGATTTCAGTGTCCTAAGACCTATAAAAGTGGAACAAATATTTAAAGGAGGGATGCATAAAAAAAAAGTTTAGCAGTAAGGATTAATTATTGTGAGATCAGTTTCCTCAGGATAGGATTTTAAACGTTAAGATTCGTTTTTCCGGATATATCTACGAAAAAGAAAAAAAAAAAAAGAACCAAAAACACATGCCAGAAAAGAAAAAAAAAAAAGAATCAAAAACACATGCCAGAAATTCAAGTGGATAACAATAAATCTGGGATTCAAGTGCTACAGTCATTTAGAAAAAGATTCCTGTAGTAATAACTGAAGACCCACAGATTAAATATCACAGAACATGTTGTCTCAGTTCACACATGGACAGAAGTCATTAAAAGCCTCTTAGTAACTTTTCTGCAATACAGCAGTTTTTCCACTTCTGAAGCCTCTAATCATTTGATGCCACTGCAGCAGCCAAAAAAATTCAAGTTGTATAAAGTCATAAAGTAGTCACCGCTGAATTCTCTTCTCGACAATGATGGAGTCCTTACTTCAGATCTGTATGAGGATGGGCTGAAATTACAGTATCCCAAAGCACCCATAAGCTCCTGTTTTGTACTGCATTGTGCATTTTGGCACAGTTCATTCCACAACAAAATGACTTAAATTCTTTTGCAATTCTGATGCAGTTATTAATGCAGCAGTTGACTAGAATATCTACAAGTAGTCTAGAAAACAGCAAGGAGACAATTACTCTGAATTGCTAGCAACAGAAAAGCACTAGAAACAATCCTTTGTAAACTTCTCTTTCCTCAAGGCTATGCACATTTAGACCACAAACCCAATTATGCAAAAATACTGCAAAATACTTACAAAGAAATTTTCAGGCATGGGGAATTCTTTGCTGATATTACACTACAGGATCTCCAAATTTTTTTCCTACTGAATTATCTAATGCACTAAAGTATCTTTGATGCTGTAGAAGAATTTTCCAACTTCAACAACTTGCTCAAATTTATCAGCCAAACTAAATCAGCAGAGTTAAGCTTTGATGAACTATGGTAATAGTTTACAATGTGCAAACAATACCCCCTTCCCCCACACTCACTTGCTACCAGGAAGTGTGCGGAATGTTCTGGTGAGGGAAGCAATGAAGGAAAACACAACTCAAGGGTGATCAAAATCCTACCAACAAAAAACTCCCACCGATTTCAACAGGCTTTAAACAACAACAGAAGAATAATTTTCTTTCCCCTCGTCCCTTGCTGTTTCCACACATCTTACTCTGATGCTGTAAGACGCAGCTGGTGCTCTGTATTCTGCTCTCCCTTCTCACCTCAATCAAGTGACAAAATTCACCTTAATTGCAACTAAGCAGTAACTGATCCCATATATTTAAAATGGATGTATCTTTCACTCCGCTCCCCAGAGGTTAGCTTTGCCCTCCAGCTGGTTCGCTTAGGAGCTTTGCTGTTCCAACATAGTATTTTAATAAGACCCAGTATCCACAACTTCTGGGGACTTAGCATTTACATGCTAAACATCACTCTTCAACTATTTGATAGGCCATTTAGTGATGTCCCTGAAGAAAATGGCCTTTTTTTTATTTTATTTTTTGCTGATCATCCCCAAGGCAGCACATTCCTTCTTACCAGAAGGAATAAAATAAAGTTTTGCAAAAACACTTGGCTGCAGCATTTGCCAAGAAAAAACAAGTTTTGGTTAAAGCGCTTGCAAACACTAGAAATGACAAAACACAACACTTTAAGAAAGGTACTTCAGAGGTCCACAGGTTTTAAATGTTGCACAGCACTTACACACGTGGGTAAGAATATAGACACGTATAATGTTGAGCATGGTATTTTTTTTTTTTTTTTTATTTGAAGCCCCAGTGTGTGCCTCTCCCTCAGTTTTTCTAACAAGGGATGGGGACTTTGCAGAGCAGGTACCAGCCCACCAGAGGGAAAAGCCCCATTTCTTCACAAGAAGCGAAGATGAGGTTGATACAAAAGGTGCTTGTGGCAGAGGAATATGCCAGGGGGTGGCTAGGGAAAGCAAAAAGGGTTGCGATTCCTGGCAGGTGTGCGTGTGCAAACCGCAGTGATTTTTACCACTCTGCAGGTCATGGGAAAGGGAAATTAAGTAGGATAATTAAGACCAGAGAAGCAGAGGAGGAACATCAATATCTGTTTAAATTATTGAAAAGGAAGAGGAGAAATCACCAGTAGAACAGAGTCAGGAGTTAAGTCAAGTTTCTACTGTTATTGAATCAAGGCCTCGTCTAAACACAACAGTTGCACCTTTTTAATTCAAATCAGTTACAAACCTCATTGTAGTTATACAGGTGCAAAGCTCTTTGCAGACAATCTTGTATCAGTTTACAACTGGCTTAAGTGATTTACACATATCCACAAAGGGTTGCACCTGCTTAATTAAACTGATTTTAAAACTATTTTAAACTCATGCCATTTTGTCTATATGGAGATTAATAGATAGTTATTTTTTAAATGCATTAAACTTCAGATTCTCAAGGATAATACTATTGCACATAATTATGTTTTCTCTCATTTAAACAGCCAAACATTTTTAAACAATAATCATCTGAGCACATAGCTGAAATCAAGCATCCTCCATGACATCAAGTTATGCTCAGCTGTGCTACTCACATGGTAATATTTTTCAGTTCAGGAAGTATTGTACCCTTAATTTCTAAAGCCATCCTCAAAAAAATCTTAACACCAAACTTATTAACTTGTTCATCTGCAGGACCACAAAGTTGGAAGGACCATTTAAGAGACTTTTTTATTCGCCTCAAACCTGAACTGCTCTTCAAATGGCTTCCTAAACCAAGGCACCTACTCCCATTAATAAACACTGCTGAACTGTTGCCAATAAAGTTTGGTGAAAGGCATGAATTGTTCCCACCAACCATGAGTTTGTACTTCTGATTAATGATTTATTTCCTGTATGTGTCCAAGTGCAGTTTTTTCTGCTCAAATGTTGTTTGCCATTCTTTCAACAGACTGAACATCAGTGACACATGGTAGCTGTGTTGAGGAATGAGGAGCTCTCATCTGACATTTTCCTGCATGCAGCTCCACAACTTTCAAGGTGCTCTGGTTTGTACAACCATAACATGAATTCTGCACTCAGCATTATTCTCTGAATAACTCCGTTATTAAGGAAACTTGGAAATGTAATTTTTTTTTTTTCCTTAAGGCACTTGGCTATTATTTTGGGAAACTGATTTTCTATATGCAAAATGGTTCATAATCACTATGCAAAGTCAACTCTTCAGTCACTAATGTGGACATTTTTGTGGGTTTTTTGTGTTCAAAGAAAACACCACCACACAGTGGAACAGATCAAATTACTTTAAAACAAATGGAAGAACACAAGAGGATGGAGAGAGGGGAATAAAAAAAAAGAAGATATTAAAACCCTCTTTCCCCATCAAGCTGTTAGTATGGGTTGAATGCAGTTTTCAGTAGGCATGTTTTGCATCTCCTCTACAGAAATGTACTCTCCATTGCCGCCATGGCAGTGTAGTATCAAAATCACTGAGTCCTTCCATCTAACTATAGGAGTCTATGAATTTCCATCTGTGTGCACTTGTTTGATCAATTTTATTGTACGACTACTAAACTTGATTTCATACAAAAATTCAAACAATATATTTACAGAAACATTAATAAAAGCTTTTACTAGAACTGTGCTTTTGCTGCCACTAAATTTCATTGCCCAAGCTCTGAGGTATTCAACAGTACAGACTTTTGAACGGTTTGAAAATGAATAGGCAACAATATCATTTGTTACCAACAACAAAGAAACACTTTACCATTAGTCAGCATTCAAATAAATCACATTGTCTGGGCTTGTCTATGCTCAAAAAATTGTCCAATTTAACTCTGTCAGTATAGTCAGAATGATACAAACTCCCTGTTGGATGCAAAAGTTATAGCACTGAAATATAAAGTCAACACCATATAACCTTTATCCACAACATGATCTGCAATAATTTTTAAATAAACCAGATTCCCAATCAAGGAAAGTTAACACTGATACTAAATTTTACATACAAAGAAGTTCTGATATACATTTTTCCCAGCTGGTATGCATCAGCAGCCCTTTTTTGGCTCCTCAACATCTAGAAAAATGGCCGGGGGTGGGGGAAGACAAAAGTATTATATGTACAATACTGCCATTTAAAGCAGCTCCTCTACTGCATCCTTAAGCTTGAAACGCTGTTACCAAAAGACGGGATCTGTGAGGATGGAAATTGTAATTTCAGATAAGTACAGCAGGACTGAGCCTGTTGTAAAACCAGTCATCAGCCTTTTAGAAAACACTTGATAGTTGCAGATTTCTAGTTGCATTTGCTCTTTGTTCATGAGCCAATTAAAAAAAAATCCTTCACTTGAAATGCCAGTTGGTCAGCTCATTAAAAAACCCTCACTGACAACACTAGAAAAGGGGCAAATGTCTAACTCAGTTTATCTTGAACATATTATTGGCCTATTTAAACAAGAATAATAAATAACATGGTATTAAAAAACCCAAACAAACAAAAACCCCACCAAACAAAAACCATAGCCTTTTATGAGCCAGATTCAGCAAAACTAAGCCTCAGAATTTTCTGGAAGTTTTCCTAAACCTTATTCTAAAAGATTATGTAAAAATGAGTCCTTTAGGAGCTGATCTTAAAACGTACACACACCTCACAATACAGTAACTCTTGCTTTCAAACACAGTGACCAACTCACAGCTGTTGACTAATGCAAGGATTGAAGAAAAATAGTTACATTCTCTACAAATTGTTAAACAGAGCTTTCCACTAAACAACTTTTAACAGAAAGGCTTACTACACTCTGCTTTCAAAGAAACATACTGTTTTCTTCCTCTGGCAAATAAAATAAAAACAGAGACAATAGCAAGGACTAATTAGAGTATTAATCAGCTAAGTCAGTCTAGTCCCCATCAATATTAGTGAAAATGAACTGCAAATCTTCAGAACCCCTAAAAAGCCATGTTTGTGTATCAAAGAGAATGCCTGGAGCCTAGACAACAAAACCCAAGCTATTTAATTTCAAACATACAGCCCTACATGAAAATCACAAAATGAGTTGGTGTAAACAGTGCAAACAACCATGTATTTTTTATTTTGCCAGTGTTTAGTATCAAACTTCTTCCAAAAGCAGCCTCCTGCCACCTCAGAGTAGAATGGTCGGCACGACCATTCAAAAAGCATGACTGCAAAACCTCAGTAGCTTTCAGTTTTCTTCACATTCTCCTTATAACGGCAGGTTTCACAAAATATTTGAGGAATTTACAAGATTCCCAAGTCCCACTTCATTATGAAAACTCCTAAAACATAAGTCACTAAAAAAACCAACCAAACAAACAAAAAACCCGCAAAGGTTTCCATTTGACAGTCTCAGCACCAAGACTGGAAGTGCTCCCAGGGGAGGCAGGTGGGCCTAGACGCTCTGCAGGTGGCTGCACAGGGGCGAGGGCTGCAGGCTCCCCCACACCTCGGCCAGGCCTTGCCTCCAGCTACTCCTCCCAGCCGCCTGAGGGTCAAGCTCTGGCACGGCGCCTACTGCGGCCAACACGATTTCCACCGCGGTAATTAAACACTTGAAACAAACGGATCAAAGCTACGTGAGCGCCGAGGAGTAAGCTCATACCATGAAGGACAAACAACAGCGGGCTGGGAGGCGGGTGGCCAGCGGTTAGCGCCGGCCCAGGGCCCCCTCAGGGGAGGGAGGTGAGCCCCCAGGCCGCTCTGAGGGCGGCTGGCGCCGTTGCCGTTGCTGCTGCTGCCACCACCCACGGCTCCCCCGAGAGACAAGGGGCGGTGGAGCCGTTACAACCGTTAGAGCGGCCCCACGCGCGCTCAGGGACTCGGGCACGCCCCCCACCCCGCAGACTACGACTCCCGGCAGGCCGCGCGGCTCGCGCGCCCCCGCGCAGAGCACGCCGGGAGCGGTCCCGCCCCGCCGGCCCACACGCACTGCAGCGCCCTGGCACGGCGCCGGGGCTGCTCGCCGCTTCTAAGGGCGGCCACGTGACCCGCACGCCTAGCTCCGATTGGAACAAGCCGCCGCCAGTCACCGCTGCCCCTTTTTTTAGCTCCCCCC
>VYZV01042974.1:0-17597 GCA_013401275.1 Pandion haliaetus | reverse complement strand
GGGGAGATGGCGGTCGTCGGCCTGGCTGCTGTGGAGAGCGGTGTGAGGGTGGCGGTAGGGCTGTCGGGCCGTTCGTCTGGGCGCCTTGAGACGAGGGGAAACGCTTGTGTTCTTCCTTAGCCCCACTCAAAAAAAACCGCAGTCCCACCTGTGCTGCTCTGAGGCAGTGCCTCTCTTCAGGAGAAGTCAAAAGGGTCTGGAGGGGAAGCACTGCACTGGTTATCCAGCCTCCTGTCAGGCTGGAAATCTGTACGCTGACAATAAAACTGCTAAAACGATAGAAGCATCACGATCAGGGGTAACTAGTCACTTCCCAGCGAGTTATCCCCAGGGGGAGGGAGAAATACTGAATCTAAGCTGTGTAGATCTTTGTGAAGGCCTGCCCAGAAGTAGTAATTGACAATTAGTGGTTTTCTGGGTTTAGTTTCATGAGAAGAACTTAAATATTCGGCTGAGGTGAATACATTATTCCTGCCACTCTTTTACCTCAGTTGTTAATTATTGTTCAGGGCCTCCTCAGGTTGTTGCAAAGGTGTGGAAGATGAGGGTCTGGTGATTATTTAGTACAATCTTTTTTGCATGTGGGTTTGTTTTGTAAGCAAAATCCTGTTTCTGTGATCATACCAGAAGAAAAGCCAATAACAGCAAGTGGCTGCTGTGCTGGGATGTCCAAGCCTACCTCTGCAATGAGTAACAGGCGCAGAAGAAGCTGTCTCCGAGGCCCATTATTCATGCCTTGGCTTTGTGTGCTGTGTGTATGCAGTTACCAACGCAACTGGTGTTAGTCCTTGCATTTTAGTAGTTGTCCCAGAGAAACCCACACAGTGGTGAAAAGTCAGCACGTTTTGGAAAAAAATATTCTCAAATACATTATAGTAAAAGCAGACTGCCTCATCTCTGCATAATCGTGGTATTTTGCAAGTCCTTTGGAGTCTATCTTCTGTTTGCGGCACTGAAAACCGTTCTGGTCAGGATCCTTTGGCATACCTGCTGATGTCTCTAAATCAAGGTGGTGAGAGGAAAAATAGGTCTCACTTCCCCCCTGAGGTCAGCAAAGTCCAGGATCTCAGTCTAGAACTGTGCAAGTGAGGATGAATGCTAGGGAGCCTGGGAAGGACCAGTGGGCCTGAGAAGGTCTTTGCAACTGGAATTACAAAAAAACCCACCCCCAAGCTGCAAACAGCTAGACAAGTGCTCAGAGAGATATTTGAATGCTGTCTGGGACAGCAGTGAAAGGAGCTGGTACCTTCACAGCACTTGCTGTGGGATAGAAATGCACCTACATTGCTATCTTCTGATGGTTAATTCATTTGGCAGCTTAGCAAAATTGTTTCCGAAGTGGCTTCAATAACTCTCTTCAGGACAGCATGTAATTTCCAATAGAAGATTTTATTTTGGATTCCAAATACCCTTTAAATGTAAAATAATTAAATTTGATCTGCAACAGTATTGAGATACAGACAAGCTTTTAATGGGTCCCAGGGCAAGTGTGATCAGAAATCATCTTGGGTATTGGCTTCTCCTTGTTTCCAGCTATCATAATAAAAAGATAAATTTGATTTCTCTATTCAGTCTGGCTGCAAATTACTTAACACCCATTGGCTTGGATGAGTCTGTAATTGCCTACAGATCACAGACTGACTTCATGGAAGCTGTTAACATCTTCAAATGTAGCACAACTGTTGTCGGCTCTTCTTAAAATGTTATTGCTGCCCATGTACCAAGAGACGGCAGATGTGTGGAGCCTTGCATGTCGACTTTTTTCAGTATGAGAAAAATCAGTGGTGTGTGTTTTGCTAAATGTATAGTGCTTCACTTCGGTGGGCAACCTAGTCCTACAGGCAGATGGCAGGAGAGCAGCTGAGCGGGGCAGTGCTGGCTCCCAGGAAACACACCCACCTCAAGCAGTAAAGCAGAGGCTCCAGGAGGGCTTACTGCCCCTTTCCCTCCAACGGATCTCGACCCAAAAGGCCTTGCACAAGCCAAAAGACCTACCAACTCTACGTCAAAATGTGCTTGCAATGCCGGAAGACCTCGGCAGACGGCGTCAAAGAGCGCCACCTTGTGACATCTGCATTGTGACTTTTCTTCGGCCTTCCTGGCACAGCCGGCTGTTACCCCAGTGCTTGGTGGATAGACCTGTGGTAGATACAGAAATAACCAAACTGGCTCCACGCTGAGCTAAGCCAACTCCAACAGGACTTTTTAACTTAGTGCCATACAACCGCAGCAGTACTGCTGCGAGCGCCACACAATGCAAGATGCACTAGGAATTATGGTGCGGGCATGCTCAACTAATTAGATCAGCAGGCCTTATTAGCTCCTGCCCCATGCTAGCCCTCCTGCTTTCAAAATTAGTCTCTGCAAGGTCACTTGAGTGTCTTTGCAGCGTGTTCGTCATGTCTGAAGTTCTTGGAGGGTTTATTGACCCAGATGCAATAGACCCAAGCTGGCTCCTTGAGTGTGCATGGTGTGTATACCGAGCAATTCCAAAGCACCTGAAAGCACAGAGACATTTGGGTAGCTATGCCAATGCTACCCAAGTCTATCAGAACCAGCACTGAGTGAGAGCCAATAAACCTTGGACTTGAGCTGACATTTGCTGAAGACACTACAGTGCATCTGAACTACATTCACTGGGTTTTTCTGTAGAAACTATTTTATTCTGTTTTGTTTTGTTTTGTTTTTTAATTATCACACTTTCCCATTGCTCTGGACAATAAACTGCTGATTAGAAAGAAAAGTTAGCTAACTTACTCAAGATACTTCGAGTGTGCAAGAGAGCTGGGAATGACGATTGTCCCGGCTGGGGTGGCTGGACTGGTAGAGGAAAAAATGTAACGATGCTCTTCAAGCTCCACCCAAACGATCACCTGAATGAGATCTCATGGAGAGTAAAATGTGCTTATATACCTCTCAGTGTCTCAACTGTCCATATGAGATTTGCTCCTCCTCAGTGGGGCATGATGATATCCAGGGGCAATACTGTCCTTCTGGAACATAGCCCATTTTTGACTGGGAGAAAAAAATGTGACTATATTCTAAATGCACCTGTTTAGAACAGCATCAAAGTATCAGCATCAAAGTAACTTCTCCTGCACTGTAATTTGTGTAGCTCTCTACCTGTCTATTCCCTTTTCTAGGCCATAGATTGATATGTGTCTTTGTTTTTGCCTCAGGGACAGTACTTGCTTCAGTATTGTTGATTGGAAAATAGGTCTTTATTTTTTGTTGGACTGTTTCTCAGCTGGATCAGTTCCTAATTTGGTTATTTAGCTGCACAAGCATTTTTGACAGTGCAATGGAAAGGGAGATGAGGGATCTGAGGGGGCAGCTGGAAGCACAGAGGACACAGGGCCTGTTCAGATCAGTCATATCAGCTCTACTGCCAAATGCCAAGTGTCATGTTCTTGTACAAAAATTTTTGTTGATTACAATGATATAGTTACACAAGTGTAGCTGTACTGGGACAATCCTGTGTGAATACTTAATGTTTTTTTTTTCTGGGACCAAAAGTTGCCTTTTTGGTATGTCCTACACCGAATTAGAGGTAGCTGCCCAAGAAGCTACATAGCTGTGTTGGTTTGCTTTCCTGTGCTTTAGGTCCAGCCCACAGAGCCATATTTAAGAACCAGAATAATTAACCATATTGATATTTCAGTTACCATCACAGGGTGTCTGAATATTGCAGAGATGAATGGGGCTGTTCTCACTTCTCAGAGACAATTTGTCAGGCTTTCTGCAGTCTTGTAGGCACCTCTGTGTGCCCTTTTTCCAAGTAATTTTTTTTTTAAGGTTTTCATCACAGCTATAACAACTGGAGATGCTCCCTCCTGCCTTCCTGCGGGAGCAGCGGTGTTTGGGGTAGGGCTGCATCCCTGAGCCTGGTCCAGGGACCCCATCGCACCACCCTGCCAGTTGCTAGGCAGCCGGTGAGCTCTGTGCAGCAGAGCCAGCACACGCCAGCCAGGCATTGCTAGGCAGCCTGAGCTGCTGGAGAGCACAAAAATAATAAGATTCAAAATTGCGGCTTCGAGAATGCACAAGATAAGTGCGGCACAAAATTAAATAGTTTTACTGTATTTTGACATGACATTTCTCCTCTAATATATTTTCACTTGCAGGATTTGCCTTCTGTCTCAACCTCATTTTTCATAAAACTCTTTCCTTTTCATCCCTCCTGCGTGCTTATCTTTGCTCCTCAGCAGTGCTCTGGTGTCGACAGTCCTTCCTTTCCTCTCACCTCCACTACCCTTTTCTCAATCTGTCATCTTGGTTGTTCCATTCCCATGTTCCGCTGGATCCCCTGTTCCTTTGGCTTCTTTCATTTTGATCTTCATTCTTTCATCTTTCTCAGCTCAGCCTCCGGCCACCAGGTTGCCTCCTGACTTTGCCTTTCCATTTTCACTGCGTCAAAGAATTCCTCCCATATCTTCTGTTCCCAGCTCCCAGCCTAGGTCCCTTTTGCTGCCGTCACTTCCAGCTGCCCATCACAAGGTAGGCTTATCTTCTTAATCCCTCAAAATACTGCCAAGGCAATACAGAGAAGGCATCCACTACCCTAAGAGCATGGGAAAAGTGGAGGATCCAGACCCTGGTGATGCAGCCATACATATGCTGGACATCAAGAAAGCCCATTTCTTTCTTCCTAGACCTAAACCAGGTAACATGGGTATTGTGTGACAAATTACAAGATGGCTTGCTTCTTGTACCAGTAACAAATGAGGCTAAACTATTTTGTTATAAAAGCATTTTGAGGAAGGGCTGGCTTTAAAGCAACCACTTAAAGCAGGAGGTGGATTTCTGGCAGTAATCCTTTTCATTAGCAAATGTTTTTTGGCCTTCCTTTATTTAATGGCTTTGTGGGGGTAGTTTAAATATGAAAAGAATCAATCCCACTGCAAGGGGTAGGCACTGAGTGAAAGTCAGCTTTCTGAATAGACCCATGCAGGTTTGGCCCACTCATTAGAGGGTAGGTTGGAATTTCCTGATGAAATGGCAGTTTGTTGGAGGATGCCAATCCTTTAAAATGGAAGACTTTCTTTGATATGTATATGTGAAATAAAACTTTCCCTGGGAAAGGTTTTTTCCCCTGCGTAGAGCAAAAGCAGACAGAGAGACACCTCGCCTGGGAAAAAGTAGTAGTTGGATGATTAGCAGTAAAAAGGAATATAGCAGATCCAAAGGCAAGTCTCCTGTGTCCATGACTTGAAAGCAGGCACTAAAAGGTGGATGTCCCATGTCAGCAGTGTTCTACCCGCTTAGCTCTTTGGAGTGAGCATCCCTAGCAGGAAAAAACACTGCTCAAGGCCTTGAGAAATGTTTTTAACTCTGAAAACACCATTAGCACCATTTCTGTTCTGTTTTGCACTGCTTGATAAAGGCTATGAGAATAACACAAACAAAAATGTTCCAGAGTGAATGCGTATACCTGTAGAGCCATCCCAGGCTTAGTGGGGCTTATTGGCTCAGACATTATTTGCACAGTCATCAGGAATATAACTGCTTCCTTGAGACGTAGAGCCTAAGATGGCTTTGCAAATTCATGCAGCACTGCAAATGGTGTCTTGAGACCACTGGCTAGTGCTGAACCCAGAGTTAATAAGCTTTTCTTGACTATATTTATCATATACAGAACTGAAGTGTCTCTGGTGTTCCTTGGAGCATCTCTAATATCCAGGTGTTTCTGTTCTCCGGTTCCCAGTTTTCTGTGATCCCAGAAGATGGAGAGTTGACCGTAATAATACCATCATCTGGTTTATATGCACCTCAACATTGATTAGTCCACGCTCATGGCTATACCTAACTGCAATCTCTGGCCTAATTTATTTCCTATCTTCAGTACTAAGTTACTGTACATTAATCGGATGGGTAAAAACCAGAAAGCAGTAAACATCTATGTTTCAGTTTTCAGTGTTTCAGAGCTAACATTTGATCTATCTCTATGGGTTTTTTACTTTTTAATCAATTGAAATTCTTTATGTATGTCCATTTTTATGCTAAACAAAAAGAAATCAAAGACTCATCAAAATGTTCTTAGCATAATGGAAAGCCTTAAAAGAATATATTATTGTGAAGATAATTTAATTCCACAACTGCAATTTTTTATTGTATTATTTGAGGAAATGTGAGCACGGATAGGGATTACTTTTATATACTTTCTATTTAAAAGATTGCTGTTTTTCTAAGCCCCACAGGTTTTTTTGATGCAGATTAAAAGCATTCGTATTCTGTACTGATTAATTGGTATGCCTCTTTTGCATTTAAATATATACTTCATTGAATTGCAGCTTTCCATCATAAAGCAGAAAAGAAAAAATAATTAAATGATAACATCATGCTACTACAGAAAGAGTGCTATTTTCCCAATAAAAATAAATATTTGACAGCAATTCTGCAGTGATAGTATTTCTCAGCACAATATTTGGATGGCAAAATAAGGCACAGCATAATAGTGGTTTTTTTCAGCAAGTAAAAGCACATTACAGTTACTGGGTCTGTTCCAGCTCCCAGTGAAACAGTAAAGCTTCAACTGGAAGCAGTATTGAGTCTATGGGGTTGAGCAGTACTTGAAAAGGAGTATCTTCAATAGGCATTGAAGGCAAAAGGAATGGGATTGGATGCACAGCAACCCTCAGATGCTGTTGTCTACTAGAAAATCATTTCCACACTAAGATAACGTTGACATCCTCCTTGGCTTTGTCCCAGTCAGAGCCCAAACACAGACTGTGCAGATAATGAGGGTAAAAAGTCATTACATATAGACTGAGGCTATTCTCTGTTGGGAACATTTAAAAATAAATCAGGCCATTTAGTGCAATCCAACAGAATTTAAAGGGTAAGCATTGGCTGTTTAGAATAAATAGGGTTTTTCTTTCCTGCTACTTTTCATTACATAACAGGAACAATCTCTTGTGCCTATGAGATTGATTACATGTCTCAAACTTAGTTTAGGTATTAATCAATCTCAGCAACTGCTTATTGTTTCCTGTAGCATAATGCAGTAGAAATTATCCTTTAATTACCACTAATGAAAGTTACCTGCAGTGAAAGTGAATATATGCCACTGGGAAATGACTTGGTTCAGAGGGCAGCAAATGCAAATATGAACGATCTTTATGATGCACAGGCACAATTAGAAGTGAATATGTAAATTACCAATGGCAGTTTCCTGCTATGCACAACTATTTGATGTCAACATTAGCTGTGAATGTTTCAATTTATTTGGTCATAACCATAATAATCCCACAGTATTTTTCTGGCCAGTGTGTTTCCTAAAGGGTTGGGGACTTTTAAACACTATCATGTAATAAATACATACTTACTCAGTGTTAAAAATGTTTTTAATGTTCTTTAAAATAATTCTGAATGTGAAGTGGGTTAATTATGCTTGCCATCACTTCTCTTTAAATGTCTGACCCTTCGCTCTGTGTCTGACATGTTTGTACTTCTAAAAATTTCTTCAGTGTATACAGTGGGGCCTATCTAGGGTTTTACATCTATTGGAAGATGTCTCATAACTAGATATCCTTGCTTATAGACTAAGGGAAAAAAAATTATTTAATACTGTTCTGACTGCAAAAAGAGATCAAGATGCTGTTTTTCATGGAAGATATAGACACCTCACTGTACTGTATGTGAAATTTGTAATGCTTTGCTTTCAGTTCCTTATGCCTTTGTCAGTCTTAATTTAGTCCTAGTAGCACATATTTCTATTTCAGACTTTATTTTTCCCCTTCAGGGAATTTGTGAGATGGAAACAAGAATAAATGCTTTCTATTGAATCCATTACGAATATTTCAGCCAAGAGGTTAAACCCCCAGCAGCTCTATATTTTGAATGAGGACTTTCAAATTTGGCAGAAGGTAGTTTCAGGGCCATACCTCCTGCTCTTTCTGAGAAAACCTGACAACATTTGGTTAATTCCTAAGTTTCTAAAAGCAATTTATTTGCATACTCTCCGTAGAGTTTTTACAAGTTCAGATACATCCGCTGAGGAATTGGGCTATGCTGGTGATGTTTCACTGTGCACTGCAAGGCCCAAGGGTTTTTCTCTGCCTTTATTTTTTTTGAACACGCAGTATCACTGTGATGGATAATGGTACAGAGGGATTGTATCCCCTGGCACCTGGAATGTAACAGTATGATGAATTCTGGGACAAGAGGTAGTGGAGGGGTTTGCAGGGGCCAGAAAGAAGAGTATGTGCAGGTGTGAAAGAGGAGGAGAAGAATAGGTCAAGAGGAACTATGATGAGATGCAGGTTGTTTAGGTATGTGGTATAACAGGATGGGGTGATCATGGCAAAGAACAGGCAGGCTGAGGAGAGCGCTAAAAAACTAGACACACTTCCCACACAGGACATAGACTTGGACTCAGGAACTTACTTTCTTTCGTTTTCTCACAATAGCCAAAAAACTCACAGAAAACTGTGGACTACAGTCTACAGTTATTGCCAATTACTCCTGCTATGTAAAGGTCATTTGCTGTAGACCTGAAAAAATCAAATCCTGATGTTGACCGCACACTGAACTCTTAGCAGGTTGAAACAATATATTGACCAGTTAATTACCTAGTGAGTACCATCATCTTATGAGCTTACAATGTGATACTTGTCTGGGTATCGTCATACAGGCTAATAAAGGGGTTAGGTCTTTTTCATCCTAGAAATTTGTTGAAACAGGCTCTCTTTTGAAAACTCTTGGTTTCCAGTGGAAGAAAAAATGTTTTGTCAAAAAAAAATTGGGCTAAATATCTTTGCTCAAATGGCTAATATACATAATTTTTAATTATTTTTATTGTGTGGCCTGAAAGGTTCCTTATCTCATTTCAGATAAAAGAATTCAGTATTGAAATGCTTTCTTGTTCTGTGTTAGGAAAAAAGCAGCAAATCCGACATATGATACCTCATTCAAAGATATCATGTCTTCATAACTGAAAAAGCCTCGTTTCAGTTACCTCTATAAGTATTATTTACAATAGCCTCATGCTATAATAGTCTCTTAGAACAATAAAATTGCTATAAAGTGATTTTCCATTACAGTTCTGTGATGGATATAAACTTCATAGACCTGTAACACAAGCCTATAGCTTAAATTATTCTGTCACTGCAGTTCAGCTGAAAGCCAGGTGGTGTTGGTTAAAGTAGCAGTGAGTCAGTCACAACCCTACTACTTTCTAGCATTGTCACCACTGGCCATCACACACTAGTGTTAGGCTGGTAGCTACTAACCATTCCCTTGGCACATGGCAGACACCTGCATTTTCTGGAGCAGAGTATCACTTATTTAGCCCTTAAGCAATATTAATAAGAGTTAGCAAATGACTATGAGAATATTGTGTATATCAGTAGAAGATATTAATAGGAAGGCCTTGCAGGGCATCCAGTCCATCTCTTGAATATGGCAAAGTTGTCCTCTCTACTTCATAGTCCAGCTTTTTATGTTCTCTAATTTTAAATGTTCCTACTGAAAATGGCCTGGAACTTCCAATACATCAGCTCTCAGACTGTTCCATGGCCCACTATGGTACTGCACTTGTGCAATGCTAAGGGTGACATTGCCTTATGACTTTTCACAGATTTGCATACAAATGCACTTTTCCAAGGTTTAGTGAAGCCATAGGGGAATATATTTATTTATAAGTGCCCAGGAATAAGGGTTACAGCAACAATCTAACAATTCAGGTCTAATCCATTGCTAGGGCCTATTCACAAAATAGACTGTATAAATTATGCTGTCCAATGCATAACCATTTTTGTGTGAAAGTTTTTAATCAAATAAAAGGAAGTATTTTGCCTCAAAGTAGCTCACAAGCTACAAAAGATAGAATAAGCAAAAAGGCTTATTCATCATGAAATAAGAGTTTTCCTATGCAGGGTAATACCAAAACAATTATATAAATCTCTAATTTATGCCTTAATGTATGTCAGATCTCTCATATCATTTGTCTTCTGAATTTATGCAGCAAAACTTCAAAATAATGAAAGAATATGTTTTGCCCTTAGTGGCATGTATTTATTTATTAAAGAAATAGACCAGTTGTTTTACATGATGGTGGCTAAAACTGCAAACTGTGTTTGATATAACTCATACTTCTTAACCTTCTCTGTTGCTTAGTAGGAAGAGATTTAGTCAGAAGAGGGTTTGTTTTCATACAAATCTGTAATGTGAAAGCTAAATTCAGGACACAAAGGCAATATATGCGTCTCTGATTCTAGCTGGAGGGTTGGTATGAATAGCATTTCTTCCTTCTCACTGCTCCTGACATTTTGAAATCTGTTTTGATATGTGATTATATTACTCAATAATTAATCTAGGATAATTTAGCACATCTTCTCCTACCAGTTAAAGTTACTTGGTTTTGCTCAACTATTTCTCAACATCATACTTGTAGAAAGGAAAGGACAGAAATTTGTTTACTACAAAACATACCACCACATCTATTATTCAGGGAGGGCCACATTACATGAATGAAATTATGTCACAGCAGGATGAAAGAATTGATCCTATCTACCTACCTAATCCAGATGTTTAGGACACACCTAACTTCTCTGTGGGTGTGAATGAATGAGCGTGTCTACCTCATAAATACAAAAGCACCAATAAAACAAAAAGTGTGCTCCAGCAGGACAGAAATACCTGTTATTGTATTGCCAAAGTGCTTCAGCTCAGCTGTGGGAGCCTGGTTCTTCACTACAGGACAGTGTAACTAATCCCAGTGACAACACCAACTGTGCCATGACCATGGAGGTTTGCTAAAACACCTGCAAGAGGCTTGCGCTGGCATGGTTTTGTAGCCAAGGCTTGGCCATCCTCACACAGCCCGACCAAGACGAATCTGGATCAAGGACTAGGTCAGCACCTTTAAACTGTTTAACTGAACTTGGTTTACTCTGGCTGAAATGAGTAGAGGAGCATTTGTGACAGCAGTTGCAAAGGCAGATTGGAGAGGCAGCAATCAGCAGCTGTGAATGCGCAGGAGATAGTCACCTCATCAGCCATCTTGGAAGTAGCTGGCAGGGAATGTGTGAATGAAGCCTGTGTTCATGGAAAGAGGTTTAAAAATTTGTTTACTTTATTAAAATGTCATTTAATTCTGTTTAATTAAAAGGGGCAAAACTTGAACATTAGTCATTTGTGTCTATTTTGTTTTTAATTTCCAGTGTTTGACTGAAGGGGGAATTCAGTTTCACTACAGGATGAGTTGACACCCTTGTTCTAGCACTATTCTGCTCTTTTGAATAGTGCCTGATCTGTGAGCTAATCTGATAAATGAAGACATTTCGTGCACACATGGTATGCATTTTAACGAGCTTCAGTGTGTTAACAAACTGCTCTGAATATGGTGGGCCCCACCAGGAAGCACATAATTTGAGGCACATGAGAAGGAGATGCAGACTGGAGGAAGTAAAGATAGTCCATTTGGAATGACTGAGCAGGCACCAGGGAGCTGCTTTCTAGGGTGGCATGAGCCTTCATTTACTTTCAATACAACTGTTTTCAATGTGTTTTCTCAAGTCATTCCTAACTCCTTTTTTATAACTCTTTTCAATAGCGTAAAGTATGCAGATCCATTGTTTTGGGGACTTACCATGCTTCCTTGTACCCCCAAATTTCCCATTTCAAGACATGTAAGACAACTTCCTGTTTTAAATATATGAGGTCAAAAATGTAATAATTTTATCATTTTTGTGCATACTCTGTTATCAATTCCCTATACCAGTTATGTCATAGAGACTTTTTAATGAAATATACTACAGTGATGCTTTAGTGATGCAGATGACAGCATCCAGCAAACATGAAACTCCTTCACAATGATTTAGAAAATTTCCATCTGTGAGTCCTACTGTGAATGCAAATCTGAGTCAAGAAATAAGGCTAATGGCAGGTGGCAGAAGAAAAAACACAAGGCCAGAATTCCTGACAGCTAAGGGCTCCACCTTGTAAATGTACACAGGACTTAATTTTACTGTTGCAAAATCAGTGGGATGCTTAGGATATTGAGCTTGAACATGTGCATAATCACAGACTTAGTCAGCGCAACTGCTATTTTGTCTTCAAAAGACACGTATTTGGGCTGTGGTTACAGTGGTTTAGTCTCTGTTCCTTCCTCTGCCCCCCAAGCAGTTTTGGATTTGTTTATGCAGAAGAAAGGGAGAGCTGTGATGGGAGTGGGGTCAGAAGGCTTGTGCAGCCAAGAGAGCACCCCACTGCCATGGTAAGCCACAGCACAACCCAACCCGCCTAACCCAGGGAGGAATGGGCTTTCCAGTCTCTTCCTTTAATCTGTTTAAAACTAATATATTGCTTTTACCAACAGCTCATAATGTATTCATCGATTTCATATATAACATCACTACTTTAAATATTATGTATGTACAAATATATGTGTATATAGTTGGTCATTACATTGTTTTCTCTATTATAAACCAGAAATATGTTCTTTCTCCAAAGTTTTAAATATTTTTAAAATTTTTGGAAAAAGGAAGTCAGTAAGTAGTGTCCACAGTACATTTATCATGACATAGAAATTTAGACTTTGGGATAGACAGCCCTACTAATCAAAAGCTTTAGTTTTTAAGACCTTTTTTTTTTTAAAGAACTACCATGCAAAAGAATGAGAAAGCACACCAAAAGTTAAGTGAAAAACGAACAACAACCCCCTCCTGCAAAGGTTAGAAGCAGGATTGAGCTGCTTATAATGCATGATTTGCTAAGGTAGCTGACAGACATTTATCCCAAGGGTTCATACAAGTCAAAGGTAATCTGCAAAGAAATGTGTATCTCCCTTTATAAAAAAAATCTTTAGAAATTCAGAGGTCCTTCCACCTGCAGGATTTTGAACAGACAGTGAAACAGTAAAATACCAGGAGAGTGAACAGAGCAATAAAAAGAGATCTTTAATCACAGTGTTTTAAACACATTTTTTTTATTTATACTAAAAGGAAAATAAGGGACGTCTAGTTATCTGCAGGTTCTAAATTTAGATCTTCTTAAATCAGCATGTACAGATTAATCACATCCGAGAGTTTTAAATGAGCCAGCAAAGAGCATTATGGACTGTTAATATTCATTCTCAGTCAGTTTTCAAACATTGGACAAGTTCCAGAGCACTGAAAGAAAGCAAAGGTTGTGCCAATATTGAAAAAAGATATATAGGTATTGTAGTCCTATCAACATAATATTGATCCCAAGTATACAACAGGATGACTGACAGGAGATTCCATTAAGAAAGAATTAAAGAAGGATAATTTAATTAATGCAAATCAATAGGAATGTATGGACAAGTATACATATATTCAGGATAACTCAATATCCTTTTCTGTAAGAATACAAGTTTAATAGATAAATGGAACTGTGTTACAGAAATGTATTTATACTTTGTAAAATATCTGACTGCATAAAATGTTGTTTGAGAAACTACATTAAAAATTTTAAAAATAAATTATTATTGTAATAGAAAACCATAATGGTGCATATTAAACATAAAAATGACTGACAGACTTCAAATGTGGTCATAAGGGGTGAACTGACCTTGACTCCTTGTTGTTTAACTTATTTTGAATAACCTACAAGAAAACAATAAAATCACTGCTGATAAAATTTGCAAAGAGCACAGTGATTAGGAGAGTGACAAATAATTAAAAAAACACACTGACATGATAGAATAATATGATAAACTGGTTGCAAAAACAGCGTGATGGAATACAACCAAATACCATTCCATTACTCCAAACGAAAGCTTTAAGAGCACATACTTAAAATGTGGGTCCTCAGCTACAAGTAGGGTATGAGGCTCCTGTGCTTTGAGGCCCTCATCCTCCTCTACATCCAAAAGGGTCAATGAATTCTGGACATATGAATGAGAATATTGAGTTTGGAGAAGGCAATACATCAGTCCTCTATTGCCTCTGACATTAATGCAAGTATTCCTGCAGCACTGTACCTAGCAGTAGTATCTATGATTCAAGAAAGATGTTAAAATATTGGGAAGACCTAAGAATGAAAGAATTAATTTACTGGAGTGAAAGCATCAGTGGATTCAATTCTACATAAAAGAAATCAAGGGGTTGCTTGATTTTTATTTGTAAGGATCTGTAGGATTCTTGGAGAACCCTTCAGGAGGATAATAGTGAGCTCTGTAATCCGGCAAACAAAGCTACAGAAAGATTAAAAACTGATAATGAAAGCTAGGCAAACAAATAGAAGAAACGGGGCATATTTTGTTGTTCTGTTTCTTTTGTATGGCAAATTTATAGTACTAACATATGATTTCAGGATGTTTTAAAGTGATCTATATGACACTGAAGACTTGGTCTCTTTAATGGGTACATCTTTGGTTTAAGACTTATGGTGCCTCCTGAAACTGCCTTCTGCCCCGTTAGACTACTCAGTGTGACAAACAGACTCCAACGTAACTGTTGTCACAGTGATGTGGCTGCCCAGCTCCCCACTTAGTTTAGGGCTGCATTTCCATCTTTATCTGCAGCAGAGTGACTTGACCTTTAAACACCTCTGTTTAGGTGCATTCAAAGACTTCTGTGGATTCAATGATCATTTTTATTTCATACAGTTCAGTTGTCTCTGTTTCTTGGGGTTTTTCTAGAAATCAACAGTAATTTCCTTAGAAAACTATTCTGCAGGTTCTTTGATTATTTTTTTTCCTGCTTTTTGGAGAGGAAGAACTGACAGCTGTCTTTCCTCATTAACCTTTCCAGCATTTACAGAAGCTTTGATATTAAGCTTCTCATGCTGAACATATTTTATAGTAACCAGAACATTTTAGTGCAAAGGAAAGTAAAAAGCCACTTAAGACACTTAATTTCCTAAGTTTTCATCCAGCCCACTTATTCATCCCATAATTTTTTGCTTAAGGATTCCCAGCCTAAGAATTAGTTCTCTGTTTTAAATGGCAAAACCCAGGAGGTTCTGATCTTGAGATGCTGTACGTTGCTGTAGTTCACCTGTCTCCTTCACCTCAGTAAAGAGGGCAGGCCTTATCACCCCAAAACTCTGAAGCAGAGATAACTCCTTTATTTCAGTGGAGCAGAAATGATCTAACAGTATGAACTGAAACAGTTCCTGAGTGTCGAATTTCTTTCTCAATAAAGCTTCCCAGATAAACTTCCTTGGATAATGTCCAGTACCAGACCTGACCTGAATATGAGTGAAAAAGCCGTGGTTTATAGCTGGAAAAAAGTGTCTAGCTGGCACTGGCTTCTAAGGAAGTCTGAGTTTTTACCAGGACTCGCACAGCAACAGAGCTGGGTGTTTATGGGGATTGTAATGAAGTGGTGGTCCTGTGCTGAGACACCCAATTAAACTCAGTCTTAAATCCTTCTGAGAGCTTGTTTGTTAGAGGACTCACTCCAGTAAATCACCCCTAATCTGTTAGATTAGATTGTTGAAATACATTGACCAAAACCACAGTGGTATATTTTCTTCCTGAATAGATATCCAAAATGATAGACACAGGCCTGAAAACGCTTGAGTTCAATCATCTTTGCCAGTTGTATTCCAGGTTTTGCACGCTGGTACATGTGTGATGAAAACATTTCCACAAAGTCATTTTTTAGATTTGCTAGAAATAACAATAACCTTCGTTTGCTAGGATTTTGAAAGAACACGCATAAACTAAGGGTGTTTTTGTTTTTTCCCTTACAGATACTGAAAGTAAAATCACACAAGCTGACTGGCTATAAATATGCCCTTGCATAAGCACATCAATATGATAGAGTCACAGTATTTTGTTTGCTATTCCCAAGAGGCAAATTACATGAGGATAGGCTTCTAAAACTTTAGCAGCAGTAGTTGTGAAGATAAGAAGCACAAACCTCAAAACAGAAATAATATACCAGACATAGTTGGATTTACTCATTTGCATTATGAAAATGTGTAACACCATAAATATCCCCAAATCAACCAAGTAATTCCAAATTTATATCACTGCAAATGACAGCACAATTTGACATCCAGGTATGGTATTTTTTACTGAAGGGAAAAGAATAAGTATTTGTTATAAGCTGTCTGATGCTGTTGTTTATAATAAGACACAGTTTGTCTTTGTTGCAAGATGAAACTACCTACTTTTCAAAGCTCAGTTCATGGCTGTGTAAGGGAACAGGATTTTTTAATGTTCTTTCTAGAATATGTGAAATCTGAACAATTCTGTTGTAACTGTCTGCTGGCTCTACAAGAATAATATCTTGAGGCAGTAAGGAAAACTGAACTTTAAATAAAGTTTCGTAAAAGAAACGATTAGTAAGCTCGGAGAAAAAAAGAGGGGATTAAGACACAATGTGGCACTGTGTTATGTTTAGACCTACAAAGATACAAACCTGTAAAGGGTTTTGACTTCATAAGTACTGTATAGTTCAATGCAAAGTCAACTGTTGCAAAACGTCTTTGGAAGTATGATCATATTTTGTTCTTCAAAGAGCATTTTATGAAACAGATCTAAGCTTATACTTCTATTACTGCATTTTCTTTTTTGAAATATGTCAGAAGTGGGGAGGAATGGGGGGAAACAAAAATGCGGCTCAAAATATTGGTTACCTGATACCTGAATTGAATAGTTCAAAAGAGATTTTAAATGGGATATGTTACCCTTAATGCCTTTGACAACATGGAATCTAATCCTTAGGCAAAGCAGCTGCCGTTAATAATGGTTAAAAATAATTCCATTACTTAATCCCCAACTGTGAAATGAATCACTATTTCTAGTCGAGTTATTAAGGGGTGTATCTGAACCTCACAAGAAAACTTCCATCCCCAAAAGCATTCTTGTGTCAAACTAGTCATTTGCCCAAAGGGCTTTTCCTGAAGAATAGGGATTGGCCTACATACGTGGATAAACTTCAGCTGCTGTTTTTGCCATATTCATGATAGGCAAATAGTTCTCCTTCTCTAGAGCTGTTGATTTTGACACAAATATCCATCATGATTTCATTACAAAATCCTGTAAGTAAATGTCATTTGATATATTAGCCTTTCTACTGTAAACAATGTAGAAAACTACTCCATATGAAAAGGTCTACCTTTCTTAGACAACATCTTTCCATTCTTCATCAGCATGCAGATTTGACTTAGAAATTGTAATGCTAATTTGGTTCTTCATAATTATGACTATTAGGTTTTAAATAATTCATTCTCCCTCCCTGCTGGATTACATACTTCGAAAAGTAAGCTTTGCTAAAATTACATGCTCTTGGATCTGGTAGCTTACAGAACTTGCTCATAATGCATATGAGACTGTGGTCTACTTTCTTAAGAACCATTTAAAAATATTTCTGTAAAATACACTGCTATGATTCAGACCCTTGAGGGAGCAATAGGCATAATTGGTTCCAGTTTCTGCTTTTCACTTGCATAATTTAACTGACTCCTTTGTCCCTCAAGTAAAATGAAGGTGCTCTTCAAGCTGGACTGGGGTGTAGCTTGGCACTGGAAGCAACTGCTAGAAAACTAAGGCAGACCTGGGGTACAAATGAGAGCAACATGAAGGGATAGTGGCAGCTTACACACAGCACAAAATGAGAATTGTAAGGTAGCTCAACACATCTGGCTTTGATATGCTATTCTGTGCCATAAAACTACTG
>VYZV01042964.1:106029-128208 GCA_013401275.1 Pandion haliaetus | reverse complement strand
TCCCTACTTTGGTTTTAATGCATAGAAGTTGTTTTATATGTGAAATTTTCAATGCTGAAAAACTACTTTGAAGAAACTAAATAAATTTGTAATACTATATTACCTTGTTATGATTTTTTTATAAAGTTGGATCCAGACTATGATAAAGCATTTTAATTTTGAAATGCAAATAGTAATGATATGTTATAAAATAGAACAGCCTTTGCTTTTTTAAAAACTTTTATCAGTCTACCATACCGAGAAAACTTAATTAATCTTTGCCAGAAAGACTGTTTGTCAAGCTCCATTTGTGTAACTGAAAGTTGCTGAGTTGCACTGAGAAAGTCGGGGGTGGGAGGAGAAATTCTCCCCCCTCCCCCTCCAAAGTTAAAGTCTTTGTGCTTTCTGATTTTATCACTCAAGTGAAAACGGAGTAATTTATATAGCTGAGCTGAAGGAATGACTGGCATGAAGAAAGGTTTAGATTTGATTTTAAAATCAAACTGAGAAGTAAGCTGAAGTTCAGACTAGGTTTATTGATTGCCCTCCCTATAATGATGTCTGGACTACATAGGACAGGTTGATTAATTTTATTGTTTTTCCACAATGCATTTCTGGAAGGGCCCTGAAAGGAGTTTGGAACAGCTTGAGAGTATGTATGAGTGGGGACTTGAACTTTGCTGTTTGCTTTTGTGGGAATTAAAAGCATTAGCATCTACACTTTAAGTCCTTCCTACTACGTTTCGAAGTATTTTATTTTTGTTACATTAGATGAGGTTTTTGATCCAGGCATGGTTGAGGGGGTTTCTTTTGTTTTTAAGAGGGATTATAATTAGGAAGGATGACTTCTGGGACACATAAGCCATGGAGAAACAAGTTTTTTTATGCTTTACCCTCAATAATGATTGTGAGTCGGGGGAAAAGAAAGCATACACTTAGCATGGGTGCTTAAAAGAAAATCTAACTATATAGCTTTTTTTTTTTTTTTCCCCTTAAGCCTAAAATGCAGAAGGGGTCAGCATGTACCCCAGCTGCCTGGCAGCTCTGAACTGGAGTTGCTGCTGCACATCTCTAGCCCAGAGAGTTCAAGAAGATAGTCATGGCTGTATTCTTGGTTTAAAATAATGGGTTATAAGAAAAAGCTCATACCATCACATGTATTGGATTTCTTTCCTCATTGCTTTCCTAACTTTCACTGGGAAATCTGTCTGGTGTAAATCTTGCATTAAATTCAAGTTTCTGTGTATGAAATGCCGATTCTTAGGGTATTCAGATATGAGATGCATGTGTTTTGAGTAAGTAGTGAACAAGCTTTAATAAGACAGAGGGGAAAAGACTTGCCTTTGCAAAAGTGGTATTTGAGGCTATGAACACCTATCAAAATCCAGTTTGAGAGTCTTAACAGCTTAAAGCTTATCGGTTTTCATTTACGTGATAAGCTATCGCTTATTTAAAATGGTAACAAGAACTGGCCAGAAACTGGCATACTTAAACAGAAGGATCGTAATGAAATCCTCTTTGAAAACATAGGCAGAATGGGTAGATTTTTTTTTTTTTTGNTTTTTTTAACAAAGGAACATATTACCAATGAAAACATTCACCTAAACTGAATCCTGGAACCTTTTGTTACTTTATTTTTATTGCAGTGCTTGGAGACCCCAACAGTGAGAACACAGCTGCATCTAAGGCTGGATTAGATGATAATTAAATTCGCAAGGAGGAGTCTTGCTTGAGGAAAATGAGATCTGTATGAGTATAAAAGAGCACATCACAAAGTTGGATCCATTTAAGAGCTTAATTTATTACTTTCTTGCAGATTCTTCCTTTTTTAGGAGCAACTTGGTAATTGCATTATAAAAATGTTGCTCTCCCTTTTTCCTGACTTGGGATCTCACGTTGGGCAGGGGTATTCTCTTAGCACCCCCAAATGACAAGGCATGCGCTGGTTTCCATGCTGACAAGCCATTTCCAGAAACCGGGTAGGGAACTTGAGGCTTGTTGCTGCTTTTCAATGAATCAAACTCTAGGAACAGAATTGATTTGTTTGTTTGAGTTTCTTTATTAGAAATATTTCTGCTACATGACACTTTATAGATAATGCAACTGTTTATGTCAAAACTGGAAATGCTAATTACTTGTGGCAAATATGTAATAGATTACACAGGCTGTTTAAATTTGTTTTGCAATTACAAGATTTAGATTGACTTACACATTTAAATACTGAAATTTTGAGGGAAATGTAATAAAGCAATCTTAATTTTTTTTTCAGATTAGCAGATTGCTTGCTTTATTATTTTTTCCTCAGGATTTTTAGTTTTAAGAAAAAATAAAATGTTTCTGGGTTTTATTGTATATAAAATTAGTGATGTATAACCAAAACAACACTAAGTAAACTGTCTGTAGCAATAGCATTGAAGTTACTAAAGTCGATTGGGTCATATGTTAGGAAAACTTTCACACAATAGCTGTGGTTCTAAAACTTAAAATCATGGTGCTTCTGGCTAAAGAAAGAAAGGGTTTAAATTCATAAAGACTGCAAGTAAATTTATTTGTTAATCCTCTTTTTTTATTGTGTTGCGTGAAGCAGCCCTCTATTCACTTTTGTTTTGCAACGATTATGTTAGCATCTCTTGGCTTCAAGTTTTTAAAAAATGATTTCATAAGGTTGTTATGTTAAGAGAGTGTGTTGGAATGAAGGGGAGTAGGAATGCCAGTGGCTGTAGCTCTCAAGGTAGATTAAATTCTGCAGTAGGGTAGAAAAAACAAAGATGCTACTAAATCACTATTTTTGTTTGGCGCGTAATAATAACATAAGGCAATGGTGGATCCCACAGTGAAATGAGAGGCAGAATTTTACCGCGTTTATCACCTCCATTTAATTTGTATCCCATACAGTGCCCATTGCCATAAAGTCCTGAAACCTGCAGGAAATGTCTTACAATCATTTATTTACCTACCATGTGCTTGAATGTTTATTTAAAGGACTGTTTTCCTCAATTACTGAGAACAAATGAATTTGCCAGTCGAAGGTGTAGTTATGTAGTTAATGCTTTTCTATAGGCCCTTCCGAAGGTAGCCATGTTAGACACCTCCTGGTCCTTGCCTGCACTAGCGTCCTCTGCTCATTGTAGTCTCCACTCCTGAGTTGCTGTGAAAAGCTTGAGAAATGCCATTGTTCTTCTGTTAGCATAAGGAATAACAAAAAAATCCCACATTACTTCTCAGTACTGGTAATACCTGCAAATTTCCTCTCTACCCCTCCGACACTCAGCTTGCGCTCTTGGTAACCTGCTGGTACCTTCCCCACTCACCGCCTCACCATTTGGCTGCTGGCCTTCCCCGGGTCCTGGGCACAGCTGCCTAACCCCCGCTCGGATTTCAGAAACGGTGCTGCCATGTGAGACGGTGCCTTGAGAAGGACGAGTGGTAAAACTACAGGCTGAAGTAGGATTGCTGACAGCAGTTTATTGGTAGCTCAAGGATTCAAGAGTAAAGCATGAACATGAAAAGGTGGGAAATTGGGAAGAAGAGAAGGGTGTTGAGCCTGCAGCTGGCAGTCAGTCAGGTCATCAGTGTCGACAGCATCGGTGGATGTGGTGCATGAGCGCAGGTCAGCAGTCCCCAGGATTAGCAGCTCTGTTTTCATGCCTGGCTCCCCCATCACCACCACCCCTCCTGAACCAGTGCCTGCCTGCTCGGCAGCAGCAGCTCTTCAAGCGTCTTGCCTGGGTGTCAGCACAATGGTGCTTAGCCAAGTACCTCTGTAAGCCCTGCTGATCTTGTGCATGTGTGAGAAACAGTAAATACTTGCTTTGTACTTGTATGTATCTGACTTGCAGAGCCTCTGTACGTGGCTGCGGATGGCCAAATATAATGACTCAAGCAATAAGAGATGTCTGTGTTTGTATGGGAAATAGTCTCTAGGTACCCATACGTATGGGTGTCAATGCTACAGGTCAAGTATTTCAGGGGGGAAAAAACCTGACTGCTATGTACAGGTCATAAATTTGCAGTGGAAGTGATCACTTACGAAGTTATGAAAGTTTTGTTTGTGCACAAATGGAGACAAAAACATTCCAACTGTGAAATTTAAAGTTGTCATTAAGCACACACCAGATGTGCTATTGGTACACCTAAAAAAATGAAAGTGTGCCCCTGTGTTAGCAGAAAGAACGAATAGGAACACTCGTTTTGCATTTCTCATCTTTTGAAGTTATGTGGGTAAGCTTCAACGCTTTTTATATTAAAACAGGGGACAAAAAAGGCAATGCTATTCTGGGGAAGATACTACTTGGCACTGATGAAAAATGTGCCTGATTCTTCATAATCGCCTAGTACCTAACAAGGGAAGGCTTATGCAGGTCTATGTGCCTGCGTCCTGTTCTCTTACTCTACCCCAGTAACTCAGGAATCTGCTATTTTTACCCAAGCTTGATAGAAATTTGATAGAAAGCTAAAAAAATCTCAGAATCTTTAGAAGATGATGTGGCTCATGGAGATCTTATGAAACCCTCTACAGGTGTTCCACTTACGAGGAAAGAAAGCTGCAGGACGGGATCACACCAAAGTATCGGCAGAGTGAGTGAGTGAGTGAGTGAGTGTGGGTGTGTGGGTGTGTGTGTGGGTGTGTGTGTGGTGGGTGTGTGTGTGTGTGTTTGGGAGTGCCCCAACCACAGGGAGAGTTTTGCCCGGTGCTTAGGAATAAGGAGGAGTTACAGGGCTGTGGGCAGAAGGGCTGAGCTCCTCCATGGCTGCAACTGGGTTGACTTCTTGAGATGCTCTAATGCTGGTAATGCAATCCCATGGTGTCCCCACAAGCAGAGATGAACATGCTGGGTTTCCGACTGATTTCTTGCTGTGGGTTGAGGTGGCAGCAGAGCAGGTCCTGCTGGGTTACTGGAACAATCCCATGATGTCATCTTTTCAGAATGCATCAGATCTACAGATCATCATGCCATCAGAGGAAGGCATTAAGTGAACTAGTGGTGTTTCACTTGAGAGCCGCAGCAGTGTCACTGTTAAACTTGCATGGGGGCACTTGACCAACTGTGTGGAATGGCAGAGAAACATCAGCTTACCAGCACGTATGTTTAGCTGCAAGCTTTTCTTTTTAAAATTACTGACGTCGCACACAAGAAGTGAGGTTCACAAGAACAGTGGTTAATAAATCTGATGCAAAACCACCAGGAGTCTTTGGAACACTTCTTTTGCATGATCATAACTTCCAGCAAGTCTACAATCTGACATGGCCCGAGTGCCTTTTCCAGTTCTTTAATATGTAGTCTGTCTTTTAGGCTATTGAAAACACACTCTTATTGTAGTGTTTAGTTTTACTCACAACAACAAAATTAATGCAAGTTCAGTTCAAACCTTATTTCCTAAGGTACTATATTGACTCTAGATCAAGATGCCTGTGAGTAAAATCCTCAGCAGTAATAAAAGGCCTACCAAGGCTGGGCCTGGGGCAACTCGTATGTGAACCTCTATTACAACAATCTCAGGATCTTCATCATCATCCTTATTTCAAAAGGAGATTGCAATGCTGAGAGACTAAGCAGAAATAGGTTGTTGGATAGAGGTAGCCTTTGCAGTCTAAAGCTGCATGGTGCATCTATGTGGCTATGTTCATAAAATTGATGAGTTACATTCATATATATCTAAAATGAGAACTTGGCTAAGATTTTTTTCTGCCTCTTATTTGAAAGCATCTAAACATTTTTTGTGCTTTTCTATGTATTTTGAATACATGTGAGTCAGTGTGGTGTTGGTTCTGTGGTCACTCAAGCACATAGCCTTCATTCATTGACTTCTGGTAAGGATCACAATACCTCTGTATATAGTACATACATATAAAGTATATATAACAGTGTATGTTACAAAGCATGAATCATTGTAATCCCATAAGTGAAGAAACATGGCTAAAGATTGGATTTATTAATCAAGGGTAGCCTAACTTCTTTTTTTTTAATAACACCAGTTTGGTACAGGTTCCTGAGCAGAACAGTTCCAGTAATTCCTCTTTAAAATACTTTTTCTTCCTGATATAGCAGAAAAAATAATTACTCTGTGAAGCCAAATGCCATCTTTAAATGATAAGACTTCTTTAATCCACCTAAAGAAAGATGAAATTATCGAAAAATGGTTTCACAGTTTTCACCTTTTCAGTGATTTTTGCTAATCTGCTGAAGCTAAAAAATACTGTGGGAAGTCAGTTTTAAGGGTGTGGGGGAGGAGAGGTAGCAGTTTGTGGCTTCCAGTAGATATATTAATCAGATTCAAAATCCAAGGCAGCCAGACTTCAAAATGAAAAGACCATAGACTGCAGATTATTCTGTTTAGAGCTGTGCATTGAAATAAACAATAAGGGACTTCTTTCCCAAGATGGGTTTTAAAAAGTGATCCTGCATAGAAGTTTATGTAGGCTGCGCTTTTGAAAAAAAGTTGTGCTCCTGTCTAACTAGAGGTTTGTTTGAAGTGCCATTGCTTTAAGTGCTTTGTGTGGTTAATCTTTGTATGGTTAATCTTGAACCAGGCTTTTGTACAGGTGACTTTATTTAAGGGTAGATGGTCTTTCTATGTGGAGATAGGTGAAGGAATAATGCAGTGTGAATTTGCAATTAACTTTGGAACACGCAATATTTCTCCTCCCTCAGCACACTATAGGCTTCAAAGAGTTTGATAAGCAACAGCGTCCTCCATAACACTGATGCAGCTGCCATTCAGAACAAGCTGGACCGTATTCTTTGTCCAAAAGCTCCATCACCTAAACAGTAAGACAATTTGTAACAAACTTTTGATAATTAACTGCAGCCAGCAACGTGCAGCAAAAGGCAGTGTGCAGGGCTGTGCCCTCTGGCACCCGTTCGTGCTGCAGCTGCGGATGCTGGGTTAGTGGCAGGGAGCAGATGACTGTGGGAAGCCAGGCTCCCACGAACTCGCTAAACAGCCTCTCCTCTTGCTGCTGCTGGAGTCACACTACTGGGCTAAATGGGCTGTTGGTCTGAGACAGCAGGGCATTTCTTATGTACTGCTCTTTCCAGGCAAATTAGTTGGAGCACAGCAACAGCCAAGTAATAGCCCTGTTTGCTATGGATCCTGCTATTTCTCTTTCTTTGCTCCCCCCCACCCAAAAATAAATTGTAGAAATTCCTTCTCTCTTCATAAACATGCTTTGAAAAAAATCATCCTTTTGTAGAATCATAGCTATTGGGGGGAAAAAAAAAAAAAAGAAAAAAGAAAAAAAGCAAGCTTTAAAAAATGCTGAACCGACTTGTGGGAAAGATGTACTCACCTATACCACTAACCAGCAGACTGGTCAAACTGGTCTCCATTAGCCTGAAATCATCCCATATATGTTTTCCCAGCAGCAAATGAGCACTTACTTTTATTACTGTACATACTGACGAAGCACTCCCTTACAACAGTTCCATCCAAACTGCTCAGTTCTCAAAAATTGGATTTTCTCTGCATAATCAACACTTGAGTAGGAAAGGAGCTTTTGTTTCAAAGGCACTGTGGTGCTATATATTGACAGGCAAAGGAAAGGGAGGAAAAAGGCAAGGCTTTTTTTTTCTTTTGCTTAGCTTTTTAAAAAGAGATATTAATAAGATTTCTCACTACAGGTGATCATAACCTCAGAGGAGGCAGCCAGCATACATCCCCAAGAGGCATAGGCTGGCCTTCAGCGGGACCCTGTCGGCATCAGCTATCTTTGTACTTGGCTCCACTAACACTTTACCCTGAGATAACTGAGCTGAGGAGTGGGAGGAAGTCTGGTCTTTCCCAAATGACGCTGTAACTCTGCCTCGCTTGAGAGAGCTCCACCTGGACCCCAGGAGTTGGGTTTGGGAGCAGCAGGCACGGGACTGGCTCCCTCCAGCCTCTCTGCCCAGCAGAGAGGGGCTGACGGTGGCATTGCCCTGTGCTGTCTCAGCGCCCACCGCCTGTCCTTGGGCCTGCCAGGGAGAGGGCTGCGGGTGGAGAAGAACAGCCTGTAGCGAGGGTGTGTTTTTCTGCTGGGTGAGAGTGACCCGACCACGCTCAGAGCCCCAGAGCTGTGGTGCACTATGGCAGGGCTGGCTGAAGCGCTTCGGCTCGGCCACAGAGACACTACACAAACCCGCCCTGTTGCTTGCGAACAATTGCACTCGTTTTCTTTCAGTGTGACAAACGGCCAAGGTTGTTGGCTTCCTCTTATTTTTGTACTTGCTAAAATGACACAGCACTTCTTAGAGAAGAATTTGAGTTTTGGCATACGAGTCGAAGACATTGATCCAATGGGAAAAGCCAAACAGCTATTGCTGCCAGTAATGCGACGGTGTCCTTCAGCGACAGAAAAATAAAACCAGTACCCAGATGCTTTCATCCGTTTCCTTATTTCTGCTCTGTCGTATTCAAGCACAACAAATCTGTTAATTAACTGCATTGGTCAAAATTAAGTGCCTAATATTTAGATTCAACATTTTAGTATTCAGTGCTGCATCATGGTTAATCTCTTTGCTAGCTCTAGTTTTGTACTCATTTTCTTACACTGCACATCATTAAGCAGAAGAGGATTTCCACACAGGAAAAATCAGATGACAAAAGTATTCTTCTAAAAGCAGATAATTTATACTCAGTAACAGTTAGCACTTACATGTAAATAAACACCTGTACATCTGCAAATCTCCGTCTCACGTATATTTGTTGTTTTATCTGGCCAAGGTGCTTTAAAACAGTTCCAGTAGTGACAGCGGGGCGACTGGTTCAGCGTCATCTTCCACGAGACATGAGCTGGCACTGCTAAGGAAGTCACCGTGGGGATGTGTTACTTCACGTTGAAGGTCAGCTCAAGGCTTTGCCAATTTAGCTTTGATATTCTCCATGTTGTTATGGGAGAGGCAGATCCTAGACACTGCATAGCTAAATGTGAAATGCAGATTTTTGCCCTGCTAAAAGCACACAGGTTAATAATAATTTATATAATTTATGTTAACTTTGGACTTCAGCACATCAATTCTTCAGCACACAGTGCTGTTTTCTATAGGGCTTTGTGAACGTTTCAGTTTCATTTCCTGATCGCAGACCTTTTTTAAGGTGTGACTGGGGCAAGACTTATCTTTTTTTAAAACTTCTTTGTAGCTGCATATTATCACTTGAAAAAAATATATATTTTTTACATAGCTGATATAAGCAGGGAAAATAGCGTTTCCTAGCATTACAGTTTTCAGACTCACCTGATCGTAGCATGCTACCTCAGTTGCTAGCTTAGCTGCTAAACATCACCCTGTTGCTGTATGCTCCTCGATATGAGGTGTCTGCTTCAGAGGCTGTCCTTTCTTACCACCAAACGCCGGTAGCCGTAGCTCTGATGAGCTCCTGTGCATTTGTGCATTGGCATGAGAACACAGAACAGTCCCTGGCACCAAGCCTTTGCTGGGAGGACACCTTCTCCTGCCCCCTTGAGTCTGTGCCCAAAGCTGACGACCCTACGCACCTCTGAGAAACCCCTTGTGCTGTGACCACTGCCGTGAGGTTACAGCTCTGAGCGTGGCTGGCAGGCCTGTCCATGCCAGGCTGAGTCCTGCCTCAACCCAAGCAAGGTGTGATTTGGGGTTTAAGTGGCTGTGTAGATCAGCTCCATGTCCTGCCAGCTCAGCGCTGGGTCTGGTGAGGCAAAGGGACCTTCTGCCCACGCAGGCCTTTGGCCACCAACGGGGCAGGTGAGGGACATCTGTTCCCATCCCATTCATAGCCATCCAGCAAGAGAAGCAACAACAACCATAATTCATGGTGTTAAATAAGGTAAAAATTAACCTGGCTCATGTTGAAAGAAAGTGAGTCAGAGACCAGCTGAGGTGAGCAGTTGCCCTGCAAAGCTGAGGAAGCTGCAAGGACCTGATGGTGCTGGAGAAGGGCTGGGACCAACAGCTGCTTCTTGCCACTCTGGTAAATCCCCCCAAATCTATCATCAGCTCGTTGTACTTCCATCCCTGAAGCACCTGCAGACCACCAGCTGACACCACTCAGGATGAGTGGGAGCCCTTGGCACCAGCTCTCCTGAAGACACAACAGACGGGTCCAGCTTCCCTGGGCCATAGCCCAGTGCCACCGAGCGCTGAGAGAGGCACACTGGCAAAACCCTTCCCCTGAGCAGCCTAGCGTGGTGGGTGTTGGACTCGGGCCTGGGGGGACTGCAGATGGGAATTATCCCAAAAAGGGGTTGGAAGCTTGTCAGCGTGAACAGAACCTGCTGACGCACTCCGGGCCCCTGAGTAGTCCATGGTGTTTTTCAGTACATGAGCACATAGACCAGTCAAATGCTGAATAAGGTTAAAAGACAGCATCTCTGGTTGCTGTTCAGTGAGTCGCATCTATCGAGGGAATGAGGGGGAGGAGGATGAAAGCATGGAAAAAACCCACATGTGATGGTCTGAGCAGACTGGCGCATCATGACTAACCACAAAGGGACAAACTATGCTGTGCTACTAACTTTAACTCTGGCATGGCAAACCAGAACACTTCATTTTGCAAACTTAGCTGCATGTGCTGTGTTTTCTATGGTGCTTATTGTTGTTTTTAAGACACTTTTCAAAATTTTGAACTAAAACAGGAAAAAAATCAAATATATTCCCTTCCTGCATCATATTCAGATGCAGGATCAGATCTATGCAGAAACACTTACCATGCTAGTATCTTAGTTTACACTCGTGGGAAAGGCAAATTCATGGTGCTTTGACAGAGCCCTCATTCCCAAACCAGGCTTGAAGCTCACTCCGGAAACAGGGACTAAATTGTAACCTGGAAATGAGAAGCATGGGCTGACTGTAGGTTACTGAGCAGCCCTCACACTCACTCTCACACTCTCACATACACGCACACACACCATCACGGACTGGCTGAGAGAGGAAGGCACCTCAGGAGATTGCCTGGTCAGCCAGAGCAGATTGCTCAGCACCATGTCCAACCGGGTTTTAAATATCTCCAGGAATGGAGACCCCACAGCCTCGCTGGGCATCCTCTTCCTAAAGTCAAACACCATTACAGAGGAAAAGTGTTTTCTTACGTTAAATGAAATTTCCTGTATTTCAGTTTGTGCTCATTGCCTCCCATCGTCTGGGCACTGGGCACCACTGACCAGAGTGGGGCTCCTGCTTCTTTACTCCCCCATCAGGTATTGTGGTGGACTTGGCAGTGTTAGCTTAACGGTTGGACTCTATGATCTTTTCCAACATAATGGTCTTTTCCAACGTAAATGATTCTGTGAATTATACACATGGATCAGACCCCATTGAGCCTTTTCTGCTCCAGGCTGGACAGTCCCAGCTCTCTCAGCCTCCTCTCGTAGGACAGCTGCTCCAGTCCCTTAATCACCTTTGTGGCACTTCACTTGACTCTCTCCAGTACATCTCTTGTACCAGGGAGCCCAGCACTGGACTCTCAGGCTAAGCTCCTTCAAAGTAATAAAGCCACTCACATCGTGCCTACTGACCTTCGTCATTCTACCAGGAGGCTGAGGACACACTTGGGGTTTTCACTGTCACTTCCTGTCATGGTTGCGCTACCTTCCATCATCCTTTGGCTCATTGGAGCCAAAGCTGGTCAGAGCAAGGCTGCGAAGCCATCTTCAACTATGGGCTTTCTTTCTAGCTGTGTTACTGGATTTTTTGGGATGACCATGCAAATCCATTACCAGTAACCTATCTGTGCTTGTTTCTTCAACTACAAAATGTGGCGATACTGAATTCAACTGCAAAGCTTTATCTATTTATGTCTGAGAGCATGTACAGCTGTGTGCTATGTACTAGTGCCACTATTCACTACTTCTCAGGGAGGATTAATCCTTCCAAAAGCCTCTGAAATGGACTTCAGGGTTCTTCACGGGTTTTTTAGAAAATGTAGAGCCCAAAACACAAAACAGGAGGTGTTCTGTGCAGTACAGTCCTTGCTCTGGTAAATTCAAAATTGCCTGAGGCCCGGTGGCAACTACTTTCATTGTCCACAGTTTAAAGCAGTCTTGCTGGACAAGCTATCAGTAAGCAAGTGTGGTGCCTGGTCACCCATAAAAGGATGGCTTGTTTGCTGCCTTAGAGAGGTAAATCTGCTTGTGTTGCTCTGTAATTTGAATGTGATGATAACGTTCTCCTCCCTCCACCATAACTGCTGCATGAAATTAGCTGTAAACATTCCTATTATTTTCCCTCGGGAATGAGCCAGCTATTTTATATCACAAGACTGTATGCCACTTCCGTTCTGAACTGCTGCTCTTTGGAGCCAGTTTGTACCTCGTGGTATGTCTTGAGCTAAGAAACACGCTGAAATTGGAAGCCCTGGGCTAAAACACTGATAGAAGAGGAAGAAAAGTAATTCTTCAGTCCCCTGCTTCAAAAATCCAGTGCAAACTCTCAACCTGGCACTGGCAGCTTGTCTGGTGTGTCACTTTCCTTTTATAAGCTCTGAGAAGGTACAGTTGGAAAGGACAAAGGAGACATTTGCAGGGAAAGGCTTGTTGAAATCTATCAAGACAGATCAAGCACACCGGGGGATGACAGTGTAATTGAAAAGACGTCCTGAGCACTGGAGTCCCTGTTGTTTTCAGGGCTTTTGTTCCCCACTATCAAATGGAGGATGCTTTCTCACCCAGGTCCAGAAGCCCTCAGCCAGCAAGGATGCAACTCCATCGATACCCCGCTCTCTTGGCAAACCAAGAGGCTCCAGGTGCAGCAGCTTTTGAAGTGGGCTACTTTGTGCTGGCACAGTGCTTTCCTGGCCAGCTGAGCCAAGTGAAGGCATCCCTGCTGCCCCATCTCCCCTCCTTCAGCACCAGAGCACCCCATCTCCCTACTGCTGCTCCTGAGCCAGCCCCTTGTGGGAGCCTCTCATTAAAGAGGCAGAAACCCAGCTGCAGCCTTTGCTGTGGTCCTGCTAGCTCAAGAGGAGCGCTCAAACCCTGGTAGGGTGGAGGAAGGTCGGGCAGGTAACAAGGGTGAGTGGGCATGTTGGTGCAGCTGGTCAGCAGATGTTCTGTGCCTGCCTGGGACATGAGGCAGGCTGAGGAGGTGCGTGCTGCCAGCACACACCCGGCATGAAGGAAGACAAAGAGGTGTAATGCTGGTCACACCAAGGCATGTTTTAACCAGCAGGTCTGTGTGCATTTACTGGCTTTGTGCCTTCCCATGTTTCTCCACAGCTCCTTCCTCGTGCAGCCTCTACTTTTGAAGGTGGGCAGGCACAGCTCCCTGTGGCACTGTGTTTTGCTGGCTTATTTTTTTCAACCAAATCAGTTCCCTGAGCTGATTCACAGTAGAGTCTGACAAATGGCTGACTCAATGCTGCTTCAAAGGGCAGAGCTGCACGGCTGGCCCAGGGAGCAGGCACTGCTGCGTAGAGGGAAGGTCTATGCCCTGGGCGATACCTCACTCTGGTATCACACCTTACTGTTTGTGTACAGGAATAGGATATAGAGCAATTGCGAAAGTGCTGAACTGCATCTACAGACGTAGCTAGACAGTCAGTCTGCTGCAGTTTTGAAATCATAGAATCGTAGAATCATTTAGGTTGGAAAAGACTTTTAAGATCATCGAGTCCAACCGTCAACCATGCCTGCTAAACCATGTCCTGGAGTGCCTTGTCTACATGCTTTTTGAATACCTCCAGGAATGGTGACTCAACCACTTCCCTGGGCAGCCTGTTCCAATGCCTAAACAACCCTTTCAGTAAAGAAATATCTCCTAATACCCAATCTAAACCTCCCCTGCTGCAACTTGAGGCCATTTCCTCTCGTCCTATCACTAGTTACTTGATAGAAGAGACCAGCACCCACCTCACTACAACCTCCTGTCAGGTAGTTGTAGACAGCAATAAGGTCTCCCCTCAGCCTCCTTTTCTCCAGGCTAAACAACCCCAGTTCCCCCAGCCCCTCCTCCTAAGCCTTGTGCTCCAGGCCCCTCACCAGCTTCGTCGCCCTTCTCTGGACATGCACTGGCACCTCAATGTCTTTCCTGTGGTGAGGGGCCCAAAACTGAACACAGGACTCAAGGTGCGGCCTCACCAGTGCCGAGTACAGGGGGGATGATCACTTCCCTGCTCCTGCTGGCCACACTGTTTCTGATACAGGCCAGGATGCCGTTGGCCTTCTTGGCCACCTGGGCACACTGCTGGCTCACATTCAGCTGGCTGTCCACCAGCATCCCCAGGTCCTTTTCCGCCGGGCAGCTTTCCAGCCACTCTTCCCCAAGCCTGTAGCGCTGCATGGGGTAGTTGTGACCGAAGTGCAGGACCTGGCACTTGGCCTTTTTGAACCTCATACAATTGGCCTCAGCCCAATGATCCAGCCTGTCCAGATCCCTCTGCAGAGCCTTCCTACCCTTGAGCAGATCAAAGATCCCACCCAACTTGGTTTTGTCTGGAAACTTACTGAGGGTGCACTCAATCCCCTCATCCAGATCATTGACAAAGATGTGAAATAAATGCTTTATTTCACACCCTTATGTCCCAGTTAAAGAACCAGACATCCTCAGGAGAAGACAGCACCTGCACACCTCAAGCTGTGTGCCCAGGTCTCCAGAACTCAGCTGTGTGTTGACAAGTCCAAGGGCATCCTGGAGTTTTTCCTAGCAAGGGATCCACCGGTGCATGATCTTTCTCAGTTGCAAACTCAGTGGCATGAGAGAAGGAAAGACTTGTGCTTTGCCTCTAAGCTGAGTCCTTCATGAAATTATCAGAAAGACTGTAGAAGACTGCAGAGACAGATTGATGACAGGAGTAAAGATTCCTTTATCTATCATTAACTCTGAATGAATGATGAAAGTGGCTAAGAGGAGAATTTCACATATTATCAAAGGTGTTCAATATCTTGCAGGGTCAAATCCTGTATTATTTAAGATAACTTCTCGCCTTTTCTCTAATGCACAGTCCTGAATTGTAACAGCCCTAAAACCTCACTTGGAGCTGATGAGCTTTTTATGTGATCAGCCCTGATCACATATCTGGTCAATCAAGTGGTGCAGCAACGTGTCTGTCCTTGTTGATGTCAAGGGCTGGAATACCACAGGATTCACAGCAAGCAGCTAGTACAACGCTCATGAATAAAGAGCTCACTCTGGGGAGAAAATTAGCGTGGAATAAATTTAGGAGGCCCATTTCTGTTAAAACAAATTTTTGAAAACTACATTGGAATGCATCTATTGTCACAATGGTTTTTTCGAGTAAGCAAAACAAGTTAGAGTCTGCTTCTGTAGTAGAATACTTGAGCACAGTCACCCATTCCTAGGAGGAACCGCTGAAGTTTGACGTTTTGTTTACATGAATCCCAAGCCAAAATTAATAGCTTAGGTTTTTTAGGACTTCACAGAATTTGTTGGCTGTCAGTGTTGTTATTTACTTAGTGACACACACACACACACACACACACACAAAATAAAAACCTAGAACACAGCATTAAAGACAATTGATAATTGAGTTGGCTTGATGCAACCTGCCAGAATAATCCATGTGACCTGTAGCACAGTCTCTTTCTTCAGGGCTTCTTGGACAGCCACATGTACATACTATTAGATTGTGTGGACTTTCGTCATATTTTTGGCTCACTTACTTAGAGGATATGGGTTGCTTTGGTGGCTATTTAATACGCTGTTTGATCTGTTTCTACCAAAAAGAAAAACAATGTGGAGTACACTGGCACATTGCAATGAGGAGTATTTAAAAGACACTAAGAAACTCCTAGGTCAGGCATTCCTAGGACCAGACAGTTTCTGGAACAGTACAGAGGTGGCTGCAGTTACTGTACCTGCAGTGAGAAGTATTTCTTTACAGGCCTGAACATACCTGTTCCCCATCAGTCCCTGAAGTTTTAAAGTGGTAAGGACTGGTGAGGGCCAGTTAAGTGAAAGAACTGAACCATAACAATCACCTTCCTTTGAGAATGAAGGACATCATTGCTTCAATGAAGGTTTCCATCCATTTCCACATATATCTCAGGAGGCTCATGTGAAGATGGTATCCTTATCCTTCACCTTCAAAACTGCAAATACACTCTTGCAAAAAAAGTACAGAAGGGATATTGGGGGTGGGGAGGGCAGAGAGAGGCACGCTTCATCTGTAACCATGAGGTCGGTGGAGATGCTGGACCACAGCTACAGTCTGTTTTGCCCCATATCTGCTTTGCAACATTGAACACCCAGGAAAGAAGCTGGGAAGCCTGCAACCATGTCGTGACGCTTTCCAGGGCTTCGACCCACCAGCTGTTCTTCCTGAGCCAACGCTGGTGTCTTTGCCACAAACAATATGAGACATCAGGTAAAACATATTCCAAGCTCTACCAAGCAGATGATAAATGAAAAGCGGAACAAAAACTTCTGTAAAGTTGTGCCCATTTTATGGAAGATGCTTTTCTACTGAAGAAATCCAGAGTGACCAAAGAGTAGTTCAAAACTGAAGGAAAATGTGATCACATACATTTAAGAAATATTTTGCTACTGTGTCACATGTCAGTGGTGGAAACCAAAAGCTATATTCCCAGAGCAAGATTGTATCTGAGATTTCATGGCACACATCTCATGTGCCGCGTAGGTCCCCACTCAAGCAGTTCAACTCCGAGTGCTGTTCCACCCTTCACAAAAATGCCCCTCGCTCTCTTGACCATACTGGGAGACCAAGCTAAGATCAAAGGAATCGGTATCAGATCAGGACCTTTGTAGATAGGAGTCATTCAGTTCGTACCAGTTTTCCCCCAGCTGACATCAGTTTTACCATTTTCTAAGCTGTCCTGATAGTGGTCACAGGACCAAGTGTGCAATTAAAATGACTTGTATTCATGCATACACACGCACGCAGAACATTTCTGTTTCCTATCGGTACTGTGAATTTCGATTCATTACTCTCCTCCTGATACCTAAAGAGGAATAACTTAATACTTATAAAAACTTCCATTACGAGGCGAGAGATGAAGTACTGCTTTGTGTAGTGTGCATAATAACGTTAGCAAGACAAAAGCTCTCTCTCGTGGTAGATTTCAGTAATTGCAGTTTTATTTTCCTCTTTCAAGCACATTGAACAGCCAAGTGCTGTCTCTTCGTTATCTAACTAACCCCAAGGTGTACTAGTGACAGCATTGCAGGAAACAAAACGTAGGGCATTGTCCTGTTTGAACAGAGCGCCATATCCTTGGGATATGACAGCGTATAGATGGTGAACTGGAAACCAGATGTAAAGCTGTGATGTCAGAAAATTCCCATATATGACTGCTTCATACATATCATCAAGCCCAAAGACATCCAGGAGCTCAGGAAACAGAAACTACCCCACGTTTTATTCTTCCAGGTATGATTTCTTACCACACCAAAATATGAGCTGGTTGCATTTTCATTTTCAGCCACAAGAGAAAGCTTGGAGCAGAAAACGTGCTTACATTCAAATCCAATTTTTATACATATCACTGACTGCTGAGCAGCTATCACTCTGAATTCATTTGCCACTTCCAATGTGGAAACATAACTACAGGTAAGTTAACACCCTCGGAAAGAAGAGGGACAGAGACAGCCATAGGTGTATAATTTGCTGTGATTTCTCTGAGTTCAGTTCACATCAGCAGAAGACTTACGTTTAATAAGGACAGTGTTAGTGAAGCTAGCATTAAAGTGTAAGACAGTATGTCTTCTATCCTTTCACATATCATTATGCGTCTTCCTTTTGGGAATATGTTCTACAAAAAAAAAAAAAAAAAAGCAAAACACCAAAAACATAGTCTACAAGATCAAAAATACATGATACCAAGGAATGCTTTTGTCTCTAAGAAGTCAAACGCTAAGCCACAGACTTTGCATGCATATACTATTCACTTGTCCGTCGACTACAGCCCAGTTATGTATGAACACTAGAAAAAATCAGATGTCACAGAAATAGGCATATTATGGCTGTCTCCTTAGTAGGTACTTATCTGTATTCACTACATGTTTGTCATTCATCATATCGTGTGAACGATGGATTTCACAGAATTGCCTTCTCATTTCACTGACCTATTTGAACCTTTTGGTGCACACCTCTAAGGAAGCTAGGAGACGCTGGAGTCAGATACAGCTAGGTAATGCTCAAAAGTTCACCTAATTGCTTGTAGGTTGTTATATACATCAGTATCTTTTGTACAGAGATGCATATATGTATGTGTATATATTATCATAACAAATGATTGCACATGCCAAGATTCAGGTGCCTTTAGCACTTTTGCATATCTTGGAGGAATATTAAGACAAGCAAATATATTTTATAAGAATCTGATGTCATCTCTTTCTCTGTCAGGTATACATCTACAGGTTGCCAATCTGTCACAAGAGGGAAACTCATTAAGTCTTTTCTGTTATTCTTCTAAAGTTTGTCGTTAATGTTTAGTAACAATGTATTCTAAATACAGGTGGGTTTACAACATTCCTAAAGGAACCAAGAGTCTTGGGTCCCGTATCATAGTCCTTCTATCAATTCTTGCAAGCCCGCATTTCCATGTCTTTGAAGAAGTAGTTCTTGTATTAAAAAGATAGATTCTGATGTTTGCTTTATGGCAGAAGATCACTGGTATGTTCCAGTATCAGCGTGCTGCAGATGAATGAGAACATACAGAGCTGCATTGCAAATATACATAAAGACAATATGTATTAATACTGCTTATTGCAGAAACATACCTGAACATCTTTGTCACAGCCCTGGTGGATAAAGAGGCTTTCAGTGGAGGTTTTGAACAGGCAGGGTAGAAAATATACAGTGTGGCCAGCAAGAGTCTTATTTTGAAAGAGGATTTCTCCAGCTGATGTAATGCATTTTGCCAAACCTGACCTCATTCCATCCCAGCAGTTTAGAGGTGTAAGTCTCCCTGTCACTTTTCATATTACTTTGTTCATCGCTGAAACTGGTGTCTCACCTAGGACAGTAGGCACCAGGGAAACAACCCTTTCGCCCATTTCAAAAGAAGCTTCAAAAGCGATTGCGATCTCCTTGCTTACTTCTAGCCTGCTGCAGATTCCAAAGGAGGGATCAAGCTGATGATAAGGGGCAGGAAGCCTTTGCCAGAACAACAAGTTTGGGATTGAATCAGAAGCAACTAGCTGACCTTTATCTGGAGCAGGGAGCAAGCTTCCCAGCATTTGTTCAGGCCTGCTCTGAACACAGAAACAATGGCGCAAATTCACTCTTCATTGGTGAATCCTGAAGTTTTAGCTTGCTCGCACCTTTCCCCGGTGTGTCAGGGGGTGGGGGTACAGCCAGGACTATGGTCTGGAGCTGCAACTGTCTAAATGGAAGAGATGATAGTGCTGCTGGATCTGGACTTGCCTTAATGTAAGGCTGCCTGCATCTAGAGCTTCAGCACGTGTTCGTTTCCATTGTCAAAATAACAGCTGGCTACTTCTGCTCTTCTTCCCCAGGGATTATATACTGTCCAGAAGATTTGAGCTTTCCTTCAAAGACTGCCTTTCTTGCATACTGAAACAGATACTACTTCATACACAGAATATGCACAACTTCCCTCCATTTAGCACATGATGTCCCAGTGAGTTCTTGTCCTTCACTTCTCTTCCCAACCCTTTACAACCCCCCCCAGAGACTGGTTCTGGATAGATGGTGCTTCTTAAGTCAGCAAGCCAAATTTGTGAGGTAGAAATGCAACCAGTAATGGTTTTATCTCTATTAATAAATGGCCAGAACCTAGGTCAACAGGGAGCTGGCACACCAATTTATTGTGTAAAATAATGACCTCACAGTTACAGGCATGATGGAGTAAAACATTAAACTACAGAAACAGGACATTGCTGTTTATATATGGATAGATGGTGTTTCTAATCACCTTGTTACTTATATCATGACAGTCCTATTAAACTGAAAGGCAGATTAGTTTAGCAACATGCACTATCAGTAAAATGGTAATAAAGCTCTTCTTCAAGCATCACTAAAATATGAAAGACTTAAACTAGAGAACCAGTGGGACCGAACCCTGGCCATATAGTGTTGTCTTCTCCCTGTCTCACAAAACAGGCTGTAAGCTGCAATGAACAATCAAGACAGAACCTTCAAAGCAGTGTTTAAACCTGTATGCCACTGCTGTCAACCAAAATGCAGCTTAGGCTGCTTCCTACCATGCCTCCTCCCTCTCCTGGAAGTCTGGTCATTAATTTCCAGTTGCTTAGTAGCATGTCACATAATCTGTCTTCTAGACACAAACACTGCCAAATTACTGTTAATCAGTGTATGAAAATCCATTTGATAAAATAATGTTATTAAAAAAAAAAAAAAGAAACACAAAACAAGCAATGAATTGGCTCACGTTGGAGCTGTCTGCTGCATTATACAAAGTGCCTGCTTCACTGGACAACTAATCCAAAGTAATCCTCTTCTGAGATCACCGATTCACCATCTGATTTGCACTGGTAATGCCTGCTGCTGCAAATTATTCCAAAGTGGCAGATTATTTTTCACTGCCTGCAGTTTGATCTCCAGAAACAGAGAGACAGCACAGTCTTTCCAAAAGCTGATGAAATAAAACTGAAAAAAAAGTAAGATCCACACATTTTTGTAAAGCCTCCTACTGGAAATAAACCTATAATAAATATCCTATTTTGGCAGTCATACCTCAAATATATATGAAGGGGAAGTTCATAGGTTAAAAGCTTTGCTTTTAGCTTTTCCATAATCCTATCCTCCAGCTTCCAACTTCTTCTTTTTGCCTAATGGCTCACAATTCTGTCAGTGATTTCAACTAATGCCTAGGTAAGCTTTCTCTTCTTTTACTCCTACAGCTGTTGTTGCTGGAAGAATGCTGACCTGGTGAATGAATTGGACTTTGATACAGGAAACCTGGTCTGGGGTCATCTTTCTGTTGCAGGCCACCTTCTCGATCTGTGGTATCTCACTTAACCAATCTCTGGCTTGGTTCCTCCTCTGTTAAATGAAGCCAACCATCTGCCCACCCCTTCATCTCTCAGCATTTGGTTGTCCTCACTATTTAGACTATAAGCTCTATGTGGTAGGACAGGTTTCTTACTGTTCACCTGTAGTGTGTAACACAGCGAGGCCAGTCTGAGCTGGAATATTTAGACTCAACCCTACCATAAGAATAGCAATTGCACATTATTTGCTAGTGATAAGAGTAAGCATGTTTAACATTTTAACCAAATGAGCATCTGAAAGAAGAAAATTAGTAGGCTTCTGGCTTATTATATTCCTATTCCTTAACTACAACATAAAGGGTACCAATATTGTACATGTGAATATGTGTGCGTGGGGGGGGGTGCATATAAAATATTGTGGGGTTTTTTTGCTTTTTATACTTGTTTCATATTCTTAATCAAATATTCCCCCAAATAAATTGCCCTTTTGTTAAATAGTTCCAGCATTTAGAGGCTAAAGTGGAAAAAATATCAAATATCATGAGATACAATAAGACTGCAGAATCTAGCACTTTCCTCATATTTGTATGTGCCATTTTGTAATCAAGAATGTGTAACCTCAAAATAAATCATTAAGGAAGAAAGTTTTGCCATGTGTTTTTTTTCTCTTCAGTTGCATAGATTGAGTTAACATTAACTAAGTCCTTAAGATAAATCAGGATTACAAACTGAGAACAGAGGGGTACAGAGGAGATAAGATGACAGAAATGTTTTCAGATTTCAGAAAGTTTTTAATTCATGGCTATGACACTTTGCCATATATAGTGAATACACAGGGTGCTGGTCCCCACTTGAGTTTCTGGATGATGTACAGCAACAATATTAATAGTAATTTAAAAAACATTGACATTATTAATTAGCTTGAGGCTAATTTTATGAAGCTTGTCAGATTTCTTAGATGGCTGTATGATACACCCAGCAGAACTGAATATTGGTAAGAAGCTATTAAGCAGATTTCTCTCTTCTGTGTCTGCCAAAATACATTGTAGAGTCAATGGATAGTCCCTATAGTAACTTCCAAATAGCAGCAGTGTTCAGAGGCATACAGGCAAATGCAAACCAACTTCCCATTGCAAGCTTTGCTGCTTCTGTAGTGAAACTGACTGAAATTGATGTTTTTGTTATGTACCCAGGTTAGATCTCAGAATTTGATCGACAGATTTCCATAGGCAACCACAGCACATCCTTTGCGTCACTTTTAATGAAGCTTCAGTTTTCATTCTTAGCTACATCTTGTTGCCTGAGCAACAATGGTTTGAATTTGGCTTTCTTTGTTTTTCTATTCTACTTGATC
>VYZV01042964.1:83612-105997 GCA_013401275.1 Pandion haliaetus | reverse complement strand
GGGGGGGGGGGAGGGGGGCGAATCATCATGGAGCTCAGCAAAAAGTGCCATGGTTTTCTAGCCCCATCTCCCTTTGATTCAATGCCTACCCTGTCCACAAGTTGTGCCCCAACAGAAATCAAAAAGAAATTAAATGGGTACTTGCTGCACAAGTTTACAGGTACAGAGCTTCATTAGCAGCATCCATAACTTATGGCATACGCTGACTCTAATAATGAAAGTTACTTGACAGGGAAAATTTAAAAAAAAGGAGAGAGACAGGCAGGTAAAGAGGCAAAAGGGAAAGTGGCCAGCAGGGAGAGCAGCGGCTGGGTCCAGGAGACTTAGGAGGCTCTTCCCCATGCAGCAGTTGGCAATGAAGAAGATGATGATGCTTTTTTGCCATGTTTTTCCTTTGGTACTATATACCAGTTCTTACTGGTCCAGCACTCGTGACCAGATCGAGGGATCTGCAGTGGCTGGAAGAAGGGGCCTCTCTGGTGAGGTTACCTGGCCAGTGGGAACCAAAATGAGAGGCATAAACAAGCTTCATGTAGGTTTCCAAGCAGTCTCCCAGTGGCATGAGCGCTTGCCTTTCATCTGCTTAGACAGAAGTCAAACTGACAAGCTAAAGACAACTGCAGCCTTATTTATGGTTTTGCTTTGTAAATCCTATTTTTCAGGGCTTGTATACCAGAACCATCTTGTCATGCCTGGGTTGCTCACAATGAAGACAAGAGCTGAAATCTGAGCCGAATAACTCTTTCTAGCTTTACGTTTGTGTACTGCCAATTTTTTTTCTCCTTTTTTTTTTTTTATTTTTCCAGAGAAGAGAGTTCAAATGCAGATTTTCTGAAACTGTCTGTTTAAGATTAACATAACATGCTATCTGGAAATTAGGCACCCATATCCAAATGAAAATCTTTCAGAGAAGGCTTTCTACTGAGAAATATGTTAAGCTTGATGTTCCCTTTCCCTTCAGAATAAATTAATTGTACAGAAAGAAAATCAGCCATACTCAAATGCATGGCTTGTTATATCCTATGAACTTCCACTGTGCCTTAAAAACAAGTAACAAACATAACATGCATTTCCTACAGTGGTCATTGCTGGATACAATTCATGCCAATTACAGGGTTATGTCAACATCTCTGGGAAAGCGTGAATAATATCAAAGTGGGGAAACAACTTTTGTTTTGCTGAGTATTAGCTCATATCTTAGACATTTTAAGATAAAGGAAAAAACAGTTTGACATCTAGTTGCTGGCATATTAACTTTAAATATCCAGCCCTATACTAGTATTATATAAGTGTTGACATTGTACTAAAACAAAATCATATAATAAAATTGGAAAACCACCTCAGGGAGTGCATATTATAAAAACATACACACATACATATAAAATAAAATAGTTAATATAAACGTACATAAATATGCATATATTACCTAAAATCAAAGAATAAACTATATATCTGAAAAATGTATTTTTATAAAAGAATGAAGAACAGCAACTTTAGCAGAAATGGTCAGACAAGCAATCATAACTGCTTAATATTTCAACTTTAGCCTAAATTCCTTTTATTAAATACATTTTTCCCTGAGCAGCTATTGGTTTATTATTGATTCTTATCACAAGCCTCTCTTCAGTGATGTACTCTCTTGAAATCTCACTGTTTCTGAATATGCACATTCCCCATACATGAATCATCTCACAGCAGGACAGACCTAATCCTTATTCTTCTGCATGAAAGCTCAGTGCCAAGCCAGTACATTCAGAGGACATGATGGAAGAGAAGCTGCCACCAATATCAGTGTACAATATATCATTTATTTTCTTTCACACATTTTCTTGCTTCAGGCAACCCACTGACATGCCAAAATATGGCTTTTTAGTGTAATATAATAATAGCATTACTTTAGGTCAAATAACTGTTGGGCTTATTCTCCAACCAAAGGGAACGGTGGAGTTCATCCTAGGAGTCAGGGAAAGTGGTTCTGAAAGCCTACACTTTCCCCTTGGTCCCCTGGAGCTCCAGGCTGTGTAAGCCACTTTCCTGCTACTGAAAGAAAAAAAAAAGCAAAACATGAGTTTTCCATCCACCACAGCAGTACCCAGGGAGTCTGGGAAAGGTAAATAAGCATACTTTTACAGGAGACTCTGCCAGCAGAGAGCATTCAAAACCCTCTGGCCCGTGCCATCGGGATCCCCCCAGCCCATACCACCAGTGTCCCCTCCGGCCCACAGCCGTGGGTGGCACAGGAGCCCAGCGCACCCACCTGATGCCTTCCTGCTGCTCCTGGCACCCCCAAAAACCTCACGACCAACAAGCCAGAAAAAAGATGAGATTGCCAGGTCCCAAGCATATGTGCACACTCTAAGAAGAAGAGGGCAAAGGTGCAGTCCCTGGACTACAGCTTGTCTACCTGGATTCCTTTCTATAGCAGAGCTGTCTTCGAGACACCAACTGCAGGATCCAAAATAGCACTAGGGAGCGAGCCCAGCCCAGGCAATCAGAGATCCACTGCTCAAGCTCATTTCTCTTTTGCTTAGAAGTATACATGTACCTCAGCCTGCATGGGGGAAGCCATCATCCTTTCTTCCAGTCGCACACTGATTCCTTGTGGATGACTGCTTTGCTTCTTTCCACGTATAATAATAATGTGCTACAGGCACATTGCAGAGGCACCTTTGGTCGGATGGCACTTTTGGTAGCGTGGGGTTAAGAGTATGTGCAGCCAGGGACATAGGCTGTCCCTAAGGGGCCGTATTGCACCAGAAAGACAGGGTGTTAGTTGCATACATGCTCCTTAGTCCCCTGTGTGCAGTAAGTACGACTGCTGCATTCTCAAATGAGATGCTTGGCTGACCTCTGAGTCCCTGAGCCCAAGTGTCCACTATGACAGATCACAGAGCATCTAAGTAACTTCCAGTGGTACAATCAAGCCACTCAGTTGTGATCGAGCCCTGGACTATGAGCTGCTTGGCAAACAAGAGTCAATGGGATTCAGAAATTAGGGGCCTACCATTGCAAGCATATGTTAAAAAAAATCATATTCCTCACCAAATAAACTGGCAAAACCTTACTGAAAGAATTAAGAACCTTCTTTCTTACATGTCTCAAAACTCTTAAAGAATAAATTACAATTTTCTCTTCTGATCAGCTATGTAGAAAAGTATGTGTGGCTCTTTGTACTACAAATACGATCTTTATGTTAGCATTTCTGTTGCTTACTACCATATAAACTAGGCCAATAGCAACTCTGCAGAGATTCTGCACAACAGTCATTAGAATTTGTATCATGACATCAAGTCAGACCTGTTGTTTACCACACCTTTGCTCCACACAGGTTCTTCCCGACAGCATCTCCTCTTCCGTACCTAGATGGAGCCGCTGAAGATATTACCTACCCACCAGCTCCTTTTTGCCAACAGATAGTTCTGCTGGCATAGTAGAAATTGTACAGACACACCAAATTTACTCCAGCAAAAGCCTACCCAAGCTAATTTAATCCATCCTCATTAGCTTATTGCACTGAAGCCAAAGCAGAGGCCCTAGAACGATAAACAACCATTGGGCAGTCAAACACTGGTCACTGAAATACAACACTGAGGGATGACAAAAGACTCCTTTTGCTTCAAGAAAAGAAGAAAAAAGCCAAGGAAGATTAAAAAAAACTGTAATGCAAATGTAAGACACCTGCTATGTTCTAGGAAAGTAACCTCCCCAGCTTCCTGCAGCACATAGGCCAGGTGAGAGACCATGGGCCAGGAACTGTTTGGAAACTCAAGCTTCTTATAAAAGGCCAAGATTTTGATTTGAGGAAGGGGCAGGTCAGGGAAAAGAAGTTCCCCCACCTCAGCTCTGGTTTCCCTGCCCAAGAATTCTCAAGCCGCCTCACCCTCACCGCTGGGACTAAAACTGCCCGGGATAGCAGCCAGCACTGCTCACTACAGGGCATGGGGTCTGTGGTTTGGGATTGCATGCTCACAGCTAATCCAGGGTACGATTGCTATGGACCAACACTTTGCATACATCGTGATGATGCCTGGCAATGCTTATTGTTAAAGACAGTCAGTCTAGTAACATTTTGCTCTAAGGTTTGAAAGTAGCTTAGCTGCTTCTAAGCACTCCCATCATGGAAATGTCTCATTCCCCACTTAAATTATAAAAAAATATATAAAAATTTGGATTTGAAAGTAAGAAACTTTTCTGTCTGTCATAGGACAGGCTTCAGTGTGTTCGTACTCTCCTTTCCAGTTTCAGCAACTCACATATAGCTTCCTTGCAGGAGTACTGCAAGGCTTGCATGCACTTCGTTTCCATGTTAGTGCATGATGTGAGATTTATTAGACTTACCACCTTCTTTTCTGTTAACCTCGGGAGTAGGACTATCAGAGCCTTTGGAAAAGTTTGTTTTCTGGTAAGAGGGTTGCATAGAAAAAGCCTCAAAGCTCAGAAAAACATATGTGAAGGGAACATGATTTTTCTGTAAAGACAGCAAATTCTTGTTGCATTAATGATGCCTCCTCGATCATGAGGCCAGAAAGAACAGATATTGGCAAGTTAGACACTCAGAAATGGTAAAATGCAGCATGACCCAGTGTTAATGCAGAAGGCAGTAATTCCATTATTATTTTTTTGTCAGCCAAAACTTTCATGGCTTATGTTGTGATAATTGTAATTAATGCCATTTACTTTGTAACTGGTGAATTACTTATAAAGAACACAGTACATACAGTGCATTGTAAACATTTTTGCATATTCAGTACCAGCTCAGGCTCCTGCTCGTGTCTAGCTGCTTCCTGAATGTTAATGCAGCCTGTGTTATATTATATAAGCAAGCAATTCAAAACAAATTACTTGAGATTCTTAACATATCACATTTTCATGTAAACAGTGAAAGTCACATGAGGAATATAAATGAACTGGAATGAACCACACTAAAGTCGTAGCTACGTTACGTTAAGTCACGTTAAAATCCAGTGAGCTGGGCCTCGGGTATGTGGATTACAGCAAGCAATCTTTGAACATGGCATCAAATTGTAGTGAAAGATGCTGGGGTTTCTTTTTAAGTAATGCTTTCCGTCTTTACCTTCCACGTGTCACTGGAGATGAGATTGAAGTAAGCTATTCCCCTTCATTTGTATTTGATCCGTCTATATTTTGTAACACAGGAGACCTGGAGCCTGCAAAGAGAATTGCCGTGCCAGTGACCCATCTGCATGGCCACTGAAGCCAAAGGTGATTTGCCCACATGAATGTTTCACAAGATGCCTTAGGGAGAGACACGGAATTACTTCAGTCACATAAAATAATTGCACACATTTTTTGCAAGCCCATAGTTGAAGACATCAGCATTATCAACTACCATCTCCTTTAAGTATTAAAAGAAACGTAGCAACTGCTGCCAGTGTGCTCTCTCCCAACACTGACTGAAGCTGGATGCCCTGGGAACACACTCTGGATACCTATGGACACTCGTGAAGGTTCATACGTGTGGTAGCCAACAGGACGCACATGCAGTACAACGCAAGCTGTGCATTCTACTCAGACTAGAGGGTTTCTGAGCAGGACAGGAGGCTAGAGGTGCCTGGAAAAAACAGTGTCAAAAGCTGAGGTGTCTATAGCCTTCCAACACCTTCCACTTCACATGGCAGCCGAGGCTCACCATTTTTTGATTTGGGTACATGCACCTTTTCCACAGGATCACAGAAGAGCTGAAGTTGGAACGTGCCTTTGGAGTTGGCCTAGTGCAAGCCCCTGCTCAGAGCAGGGCACTCGAGATCCTTGAGCCCTTTGAGCAGTGCTGCTGAAAGCAGTTGTCCGCCTTTTTGTTGTACTTTGATCCTTGTTTCCACTTTCACGCTGCCTCCTTCCCCTGTTGTCAGCACAAATACTGGTGCAGCCGTCTGCTGAACTGAAATGATGAACATACCTGAGTTAACAACACTAGACTGCACCATATGTAAGTAATTTTAAACTATATCATGTCTCTGTTGTGGCTCATGGCAGCTGCACCAATGCTTACGCTGACAAGATAGGAGGTAGCCCAAGGCCAGGAAAGAAAAGCCAAGAGCCAGACAGGCTGGGCCAATTCTTTCTGTAGCATGCTGAACTCTGCTGTTCAAAAATGCATATGCTAGTCACGGTTTGAGGTTTCTTAGTTTTATGCAAATACTTACAAATTCAGGCATGGATACAGCTGTAGCAATGTGAATCTGCCTTGCACTGGCATAGATCTTCCCATTTCTGAGCCTGTTGCAGCCATATTGCCTGTAGGGCAAAGTTTGAATCCGAATCAGCCCCTAGACCATGGGAAAGTTCATCAGGCGAACTACCTGGCTCGCCCTAAACCCTAGACAGCGTGCGAGACACCACCGAGGCAGTCTGAACCCACATAACCAACCTGGTTACAGCTTGCAACGTACATTTTCCAAAGCCTACATCAAACCTAAAGGTCTACATGACTGCAAGGCTTGGTAACCACAAAGAAGATGCTGGTAAGTGTGAGAATGGATGAGCACAGTGCTACTCTTCAGATATCTGTAATTATAATGGCTTTTGGAGAAATTAAACTGAAGGAGTCTGAACTACACGGAATAAAGTATCACCTCGATCTAACAATTCCCATTTGATGGAACAATATATTATGCAGGGATGGTGGGAAAGCATTGCAGGTTAGTTTATCTGTTTTGCAGCAAAGATGCAGGCTAGTGAGTAGAGGCGACATTTAGGCTTTCTGACTCTCCAGGTCCAGGCCAGTTAGCTTGCATATAAAACATCAGATGAGGTATTTTTGGGTGTGGACAAGAGCACAGTTACCAAACAAGCACCTGCTTGAATTTCCCTGTGAAAAGCAAGCCCTGGCAAGAACTTAAAAGTATGTGAAATGCACTACTTGTTCTCATTTGATAGTGTTGGCACAAGAGCCAGGGTGTTTTCCACCCACTGACCATGCATGACCAAGCTATTCTGTGTACTAGATACAAAGGATAAATGGTTGAAAAATTCATCTATAACCATGTAAAAATGCTTCCGGACATCTACAATCAGACATGAACTGCCACCTGGTCATGATAATCTACATAGGCATGACCTCCAGGCTTCATTATTGTACCTTCCAAGCCTGAGAAAGGTGGCAGAAAAGACATTGAGAGTCAGACTCAATCTTCAGACCTTCTGTGTGGCATCAGACAAGCTTTCAAACTTGTACCCTCCTCACACCACAGCAACATAAAGTTAAAAACACTTACTGGGTGACCTCACCGGGGTAGACTTCTGGACTAAATACCCAACACACAGTACCTTTCAAAAGACTCAGTATTGGTATCTGGACATCCGGTAAGAACATGTGGATTAGCCAAGCAACTCATTAGACAGATGACAAAGTAGTTGTGCAGTTACTAGTTTCTCAAAGAAAAACTAAATGCAAATTACTTTGCAAAATGAACACACATTTAGTTTCAATGACAACATTTGTTATATATTTTAAGTAAAGAAGTATGTAAAGTTAATTTAGGTAGGAATTTGAGTAAAAAAATTAGTTTATTTCACTTATTCCTTCAAGAACATACTTTGGTGCATCAAGTTTTGCAGACTTTTCTGCAAAAAAAGATTCTTTTACAAAACTCAGTTTTTAAACAAAACTATAAGCTTGCACAGTAATTCCTACCTTTCTCCTCCCTTCCTAAAACACCAGCAATTAAGCACTTAAATGATGGTGATCACTGGGGGCAGGGGGAAGGCACTTATTCATCTTACATGGAGCACACTGTAGCAAAAAAGGTAACTTATATCTATAAATCACTACCAGAACATACACTAAACAGGCAGTTGCTGCTTCTTGACCAGGCAACCTTCATAGTGATGCCAATGGAATTTTACCCTGATTAATTACTTGCCAGATTCACCCACAGACAAGTTTAGGCAGCATGGAGTCAGTCAAAGGAGAGAATGAGGAATGTAGTGTTTTGGCATAAAAACAAGTGCTTCTTAAAGGCAAAGTATATTTTCTGTAATTACAATATTGAACTTAAATTAGATTTGGAACGATTTATTTTTTTTAATTGGCTACTTCAACCTGTGACATTTAGAAACCCTCCTCTCGTTTTTCCAATGAAGATATTACTATTTTCTTAGAAGGTTTTACTTGTTTTTTCATGTGCAGTGACAAAACCAATGATATGGAACCTTTGGTCAAAAGCATCCAAGTTTGAGTTTATTCTAGAATTAGCTGCACTCCTCTCAAAAACAGAAGCAAAAATAATTTAATAAGTAACATTTTTTCAGCATTATAACCACCAGTTTCACCAATGGATTATATGGTTGCCTTCAGACCACTCCGTAACAGCTATCACTGGATTATGGTTTTAATTAGTATCTACACATTTACAATAGTAAAAAAATAGCACATGCAGATACACCCAGTATTTCTCAAAAGCACAGAAAGATGTGGTTAATCAAAGACAGGTTTAAGTTTGCACATGCTCCCTGTTACTTCCTAAATGCTGGAGTGTCCTTCAGTGTGCTCTGATTTATGTGGACTGTGACAGATGACAAGTTATCAAAAATGCCCAAGTCCCAGTGGCGTACCAGGCTCCAACAAGGAATTACTAAACTCCTGTCCACGGGATCAGTCTACAGTGGTCTCAACCTTACATCCTGGTTCGGTAGACTAGTATTTTCATTATGAAATCAATACCCAAAGTCTCCATATGGCAGGAGGCAACAAGGACCCTGTAACCAGCCTGGTATAAAGACCGTGCTCTTCTTCCCCCGGGTCTCCTGCAGGGTAGACTGGGGAGCAGAAAGAATCAGGCAGATTACAGACATGAATTACCACACCACCTGCATTAACAGATTACGCTGAAGCGCATGTTAACTGTAACGTTCAAGTACATTTTATTAAGTGTTATAAAATACACAATCTTAAAATACAGTGCATTTCACACACAGGTTGTAAGACCTCACTGGTATCACTACAGCATTGAATAGATGATACACTTCCTATCAAATCAGCAGACCAGAAAACTAGGAAAAAACAAAACTACTTTCAGATTACAATCTCTTTCAATGCCCCACTGCTTAAGGCTGTATTTCTACTACCTGAGTTGATTTTGTTAACTACACAATTTTTTGAACCTCCGGGGAGGTCGGGGTGGGGAGAGGCAGGCAGAGAGAGGTGATTGTGCACGCTTTTCAAAATACAACTAGCAAGAAAAATGTTGGTAGTCACTTTGTGAACTTTGCATTAAAAAATATGTAAAAGAAAAAATTTGGTACTTACAAAACCGAATACAGCCTACTTAATAATCTTGAATCTAAAGTGAGATCAAGTAAAAAAACAGCACTTCATTTCATAATGTACTTCAGTTTCACCACACTTGAAAGTCATGCAAAAAAAGATGCCTGTTTCTTCATGTTTATACCACTGTTATGTCACCAATCTTGTATGCGATGTCATACTATAAAAAGAAAGAATATCATTAATCTATATTAACAAGAGGCTACATACTGTAATACACAGCAATTAAATGCATGATTCCAATCATCACCCAAGTTATGGCCATTCAGATTAGAGTTTATACCAGTGTCTTGCAGAAAACCAGTGCAGTGGTGTTGCAAATTGTCTCCCATTTTTCAGTGGACTTTAAATGACTGTAAACTTAACTTCACAGCAAATTTTCGGTATCTTCACTTCGGTTATCTGAAAATATCTGTCAAAGTCTGCTTAGATGTCTCTCTCCTCAGTTTCATATCAGTAACTTGAATTATCAAAGAACCACACATTTTTGTTGTTTACTGCTATAAACGCTCAGTTGCCTCAAGGAACGCACTGACTCATCCCAATCTGCATACTTGGGTCTTTCACTATTTCCTTAGAAGTCAGTTCTAGTTCCTTGACTATACTCGTTGACTTTTTCTGGGGATACTTTTTTGCACAAACATAGTAGAAAATAATTCTTTGTTCCAGTTACAGTTCTTTATCAGCTCTGTATTCTTTAATGTTCCAAGACTGACATTGTAAGAAAAATGGTAACTAAGCATTTTTGCTACCACTCCATGCTGCAAAACTGCCTTTTCTATCTATATGCTGCCTGTACTCAAACTCTGCTGACAGTCACCAGTATTAATTTTCCAAACATGATATTCTAACAGAAAACAACTCTTCCTAATTAATAATCCACACGTGTGTATGGATATATTACATTTACTGGAAACATCTCATTTTCTTACTCCACCATTTCAGCTTATTACAGGCTTTTGTATTATTACACCAGCCCTCACAGATTTTTAAAATATGCCTCGATGCCACAATAGTTTCTCCGTAAGACCAATAATTAAACTGACTCAGGCTACCTCTGTAACATTTCACTTTCTTCCTTGCAAACTGTCACATTGCAATTAGAATTACACATCAAATAAAATCTTCCAGTTGCACGTGACAGTAAATACAATTGAGTACCTTCACAAAACCTTGCTTGGAAGCATAACTCAAGTCAGTACAAAGTAGTGCTTGGCATTAAATCACCCCATTTGCCGCCTTTCTATTTAAAGCTATTATCTAGCATGAGAATGTGCTTTACAACTTCATTCTGGCTATTGTTTTTATACTTATTCTTTTAAGGAATATTAAGAGGCATATTAATTGGGACTGAACACTGAGGTGAGAAGTGTCCTTTCTGTCTGTATTCCTGTCTTCGCACCACAGCTAACACAACACTCCTATTTCCCAACTCTTGCATTAATAACTCTCAAACTGGTAACTAGTTAATAATCAGTAAACATATGCCTTCTAAATAAAGATTAAGCTGCTTCCCACACAGTTCCTCCTATCCCACTCTAGTGGAAAAGCCTGAAGAAACAGAGCTCTTATAAACATTTTGGCATGTAAATCTGGCTATTCTCAGGGATAAGGCAGGCGCGCGAGTAGGGGCTCACGTAAGGATAGCTCTCCAGCAAGCATGTCCTGTTTGCTCCCTTTCATGAATGAGTCAAGAGACAATTAACACACCCTGCTTATGAAGAAAAAAATCTGCTATATGGCACACAGAGACGATCTGGGATGGGGTGAGAGCTTTTGATCTCCCAGTTGTTTGGAAAAGCAAAAGGGGTTAAAAAAATAGTTATTTAAATGAGCTAGAAGGGCAAAAGGGAAGAAATACAACCCAATCTGTTCTCCTTTGCCTGCACTGTCCTGATACTTTCAGTCTTGGTTTTCTTCTTTCCTTCTCATCTAAGTAAGTCCCTACTAAAAAAAAAAACAGTAAAGAAAAATGCAGTCTACCAAGGGAACCTTAGCATGCAGCTAGAGGTTATTCATGCAGCTGTGACAAAAGAAAAAAAAAAACCAAAACAAAACAAAAAACCAACCACCCAGCGGTGTTGTAACTTAAAAACAAGGTGTGGTAATTCTTTTGGATCTTGCAAGGAAAAATATCAATTAACGAGAAACTGCTGTCTGCTGAGGTACTTGCAATCATAACTTTATTACATTTAAGATAGAAAAACAGGGGCCAGACTAAAATACAATCTATGTTGTATTTAGTTTAAAGTGCCTAAAACCTAAACCAGAGACAAATGAGTGAAACTCGTTAGGAACAAAAACTATGATAAAAAAGATCAGTAAAAGGAATGACCCTCCACAAAAGCATATTCAATAGCAACATACTATACTCAGAAAACTGTCTAAAAATCCATCCTGCTTCAGTGGTGAAATAAATCCAGCAATCAGAAATAAATAGGCGGCATGTAATAGAAAGAGGAAGGTCAGCCACCAACGTAAGTGGGGAGCTGTAGGCAGAGGAAAGTTGTATAAAAAGCCAAACACAAAGAGTAATTTGTTGTTGACGGGGCCAATGCAATGACAAGAGGGAGCTTTACGTCTCTACGTACCTCAGCCTGGCAGCATAAGTGTACACAGATAGATACATCCAGTATCAGTAATGATGAAGAGAAGTACTCAACGCGCCTTGATTCTGTATTTGCAAAATAAATAGGATGAGATACCTTATCCTGAGAATAGTTGCCATCACACTACTAAGCGAGCAGCAGGGAAAGGGGTGGTGAGGGAGTACCAAGTGACCCAGCTGAGTGATGAGGGACCCCAGCCCAGGTGAATACTCCTCTACACACTGTTGAGTGGAAGGAGAGAGAAACCGCCTCCTTCGGAGGTGATGCCAAGCAGGCATCCAAGCTGGGATCTCTGACAAAGCCTCCAGAGGAAACACATTTCCCCTTGCATTGGCAAGGGGCTTTGGGGGATCTTTCACCCTCAAGAAGCTGCCTAGTGAGACCTGCCCTACTATTATTTTTACTACAACTTGACATACCCAGGTAGCGCTAGAAGTACTGGAAGAGTGACTGTTGTCAGGACAGAATTGAAAAACAGCAAACAGCAGAAGACAGAGACAACCACAGATGTTCTGTCCAAGGTAACCATATTTAAATACATATATTTGAAAATTTTCTGTGATTATGAAAGAAGTGAAAATAAGTACTAGATGGGCAGCTGGTGAAGACTGAAAAGATTCATCAAGGGTAGCTTTAAAAAAAATGATGCGATGGCAAACTTGAGTTTCAAAAGTCCCTAAAAGTCCACAGAACTCTACCTCCATTCTAACAGATGTGGAAGCTGAGGAATAAGGAGATGTCAACACTTAAAAAACCCCATTTTAAAAAAAAAAAAATCACATTGTTAAGTCATGACAGAGTGAGGACATCAACCCTAATCCTCCACTCTGTTAATCAGACTCCCTTGCCTTGGGATTCTTTTATTATTGTTATTACTGCAGGTGAGAGAGCTTCTGTTAGCCATGTCAAGCATTAAGCATGTCCTAAGCTTCCTTGCACATTCAGCAATTTCCCCCCCGTGCACAAACCATAAAGCCAGCAGGAATTTAACTAGTTAATAAGGTTGGCAGAGACACAGGATGTTGTCAGAAGAAAATTCACACGTGTAATACAATGACCCAATTTTCACTGTCAGCTGGATACCCCACTCAGAGTGCTGATTAAGATCCTAGCTTGCCCAGGTAATTCCAGGGGCAGTGAAATTATGCTAATTCAGGCAACAAAAAGGACTGTTGACCATAAAGGCTCTAGCACTCCTTCCAGCTCTTTCATCCAGGAATAAAGGATTTTAGCAGGTTGTCCGAGATTCCTGCCTGCCCACCCAGTTCATGCACCATTACAAAAATCACATTGATATGTATATATCATTTAAATAATACACCTAAAATACTTCAAGGAGCAACATAACCTTGATTTTAAAAACATGTAATTGATGTTTAGAACTTCAATGCCTTTTGAAGTATGCAAGTCTAGTGTGATCAGAACTGTACGTTATCTGTGTAAGAACAACAATTTTCATTGTCTTGCTCCTACAAGAAAACCAACAGATACAATTACGGTGTGTCAAGAGGAATTTTTTTTTTTTTTCCTGAATGAGCTGCAAATGAAGAAACATCATTGGTGACCTTAACTTCAGTCTGAGGAAAACAGACATTTTAATGATTAGTTCTAAGCTCTGTTCCATACTAGTCAGTCAGGTTTCAGTTATACTTTTTGGGGGGTAAATAAAAGGGATGTAGAAGTATGTACTTCTAGCCTAGCAATAGTGTGTGTAAAGGTAACATAAATGTAGCATTTCTCACTACAACTGTTAAAATCTATCATAAACTATGTTCATACCTCAGCTGTATCTTTCCTTTAATGATCTCTGTACAGTTTACAGCTTTTTGTCAGAGTTTACACAGAAAAACAAAATGTCTTAAGTGATGCAGACGACAATAACCATTTTCCTACCTAAATTATTTTCCTGAGTAAGCAGTAAGAAAATAACTTTCCTGCACCTAAGAAGGTTATTTTGCTTTCTGTTGGAAAACGTAACATTTCTCAGCGAGTCGCCGCAAACCACGGCAGAACTGTAGGGTCCTGTTTAGCTGCTGAGGGAGGGATGCAGGCCGCCCACGCATCGGCCACAAGGGGACGTGCAGTATTCCCAAACACCCAATTTTCAATACAAAGCACTCGTATTTAGCTATAAAATGTTTTGGGGTTTTTTTTTCCAAGTGGGATGGAGAGGGTATGGGAGACCACAGCATTATTATTATAAGTTCTGTGTTTTAAACACAGTGGGTTTTCCCCATCTTAGACAGGGATACAAGGTCATTAAATTTAATAGGTTATTTAAAGAGGTCACCCAAACCATAACTCAAGTCTGAAGCAAAAGAAAAAGATAGTGCAATTCCTAAGCCATTTCATACTGAATTACAGAATACAAGGATGAAACCAGGGCAAGACCAAACAGTTCATTTGAAGCTGTGTCCTTTTAGTAAGTTTTAATTTTTCTTGTGTACTAAGAAGAAATAGGGAAGAATATACTAAAATAAAGTAATTCCAAGCTTTTTTTTGTATTTTACAGCTCTTAGAGCCGAGATGAACTGTTCCTGATCTTGACAGTTCCAGGATTAGAAGTGACATGGAAGGGCATTTTATTTATCTGGATAAGAAGTTTGGTGCTAGCAGCCACAACATAAGCTTTTTGACATGTTCCACAAACCACCAGCTGTGCCCCAGAGTTGTCATCTTCTTTAGCAGTCACAAGCAATTCAGTAGCTTTATGTATTACCACCAGTTGTCTCTATTTCTGGCCTAAGGGCATCAGTATCCCTCCCACCTGATCTATTCTACTAGTAACTGGAAACATTAAGTAACAATTTTATCTTGATCTCCTACAATTAAGTAAGACACAGCACAAATATTTTAACTTCATCAAGTATCTTCTTAGAAACGTCACCTGTCCAGATGAGTAGCGAGATGCTGGGAGCTGATGCTGCTCCTGGTTGCAGAGACCTTAAACACCAAGAACGGATGCTCTGCTGCACACTTTAACTTCTGTGAAATTTGACTAATCCTGTCGTTTCCCAAGTAAAACATTGTCAAGTGATATGAAATAGGGAGATTCAGATTCCTGTATGGGATAATAGTTTCACTTACAAATCATGGGGCAGGCCAAATCATAAGCTATGCAAAGGTGTTACTTCACTTGTGCAGCAGTAACTGGCCGATCAAAATCCAAGTTTCTTTCCTATTCACATAGAATGTAATTTGCAAAACTGATGTAATTGGAAGCTAGTATACTAATGGTACCAAATTACTTTTATAGCTCTTTACCATCTGCTTTAGTATTCCGTGGTACCACACTGTGAATGAGTTGCTACCTAACCTGAGTGACCACGGCACGCACCCCTGGAGATGTTTGTGCCCAGAGCACCAAGAAGCCGTGCTGCCACCATTTGCCCTGTCTGGGGTGTTCAGGAGACTCTAGTCTACAGTTTCTTCTGTTTCTTTATACAGTATTGCTAGCAATAATATAACCAAAAACATCACATGCAGAAATTATGCATGGAAGGAAGAGTCCAAGACTGCAATTTAAGTAATGAAGATATGCTGGCTATATAGGCAACTCAAAATACAAAAAGGTTTTGCAGGCTGTCTGAAAACGCCTAAATCAGATGCTGCTGGAAACTAGAGTAGGGAAAGACTTCAAGAAGTTGGACAGTTCATTTGTGCTTCCAGAATTCAGATCCCTCCTACAAAACTTCCCCCACACTGATCAGACTCGCTGCTTTCCTCTCTCCATTTTGCAATTAGGAAAAACACACCGGGAAAAGAGTCCAATACCCTTCAGGTACAGCACTCAAATTTCATCCTGCTTGCCTGCAGCTCACAGAACCTCAGCATCCAGCCCTAAGAAGCGGGACAACTGTCAGTGCATCACACAGCATTCTCCACTTCCCAGCGGATGTACTGCCTCCAGAGGTTTTTCCCAGAAGAAAAAATTAGATTACTGAAGGTAAAATGATGTGCTTTCAGAAGTTAATGTCTCTTCTAATATTGCCATGTTTTAAAACTGTTACATAATCAAGTTGTGTAACCGGCATGCTCAACTTCTTTATAAAGCTACTCCGCTCCCACCAGCTAGCAATCCTGGCATCGTACAAGGTTCCTAGATGAGTTGCACAACTTTCTTAATGTTTCCTGATTAATACGGTAGAATTGTCCTTCACCTGTTTTTTCAGATAGTATTAACCAAAGGAAATTTCAATGACCATGCTAATCCACTAAAACTGAGGACCCAGCTAGCAGCTGCTGCCACTAAATGCTGTAGAGTTCGTGTATTCAAAGCAACTTCACCAGTACTCCACAGCTGAAAGCTAAAGTCTTCAAAACTCTGACTTATAAGGGTGACACTAACATTGACCTACAACATTACAAGAGAAAGAAAAGAAAGAAAGAAAAAAAAAAAAAACAAAGGATCCTTAAAGGATCCCTGTTTTCAGAAACTTGACTTTGAATGGAAGTCAGAAGCAGGGACAATGCAGTCCTCCAAGCCAGCTTTCTGCCAGGGCGGTTATTTAATAAAATTAAAGGTTCATATTCTTCTGATAGCTGAGCCTGTACCATTCCGCAAGGAGCCTAGAGCAAGTCAAAAAAGCAACAGAACCACTGTAACTCAAGTAAACGCGTTTTTTCTGTTAAGATGCAAGTCTTCATATTGTGAGCAATCACCTACAGTCATCCCACAAGTGAAAGATAGTTTCAGAATAAGCTGAGACTTGGAAAGGTATGCAACATTCATAGCATTCTTTCACTCTACTCTTGCTTTTGCTCCTTGATCAGCTGTTTTCTTCACAAGCTCTTTTGGTTTTGTTTTATGGATTTTACGCACAAGAAAGCAAGGCTAAGTCACTGTCATTAATTGTTTTCTGAAATAATCTAACAATTAATTGCCTATCAGCATTATCCTAGAGCTTGAAATAACCCAAGCTTCTCTATCTGAGAAGTACACTTGAAATAGTAAGCTCAAAATACACAAAGATGTTAAAAAAAAAAACAACCCCCAAACCAAACAGCAAGACAGACCTTTCAAGAAACTTTATCCAAGGCATTGTCTAATACATATATAAGGGCCACAAATTTCACGACATGCTTGGGAAAGCACTAGCTGCTTTCCTGGAATTCCCACAGACAAGCTGGAGGTACTCAGCTTCTCTGATTCACAATCGCCTCATCTCCAAATAAAAGACCTGGGGCAGCTGAGGCATGCAAGTGCCAGCTGTGACAAAACTGCCACCTTAGGAAAGGACTGAAGTCTTGAACTTAAGTCTTGACATTAACGTTAAAAGGGTGTAGAAAGGTTTCTTAGAGCTCTACAAATAGAGACAAATCTGAACCTTCATTTTTATTAGGTTTCCTTTTCTATTTAAGCACAAATTTTAATTTGAAATAGAAAAAGTTCCTAAAGGTTTTTCTACCAGTACTCCATTTAACTTCCTATGCTTGTGCACACATGTATCAAACAGGTTTTTTTATATATACATAAAGAAGTGGCTGAAACATCTGGCATAGCACAGGTACACATTAACATATGAAGATATGCATACATCATAACATACAAAGATATGCATACATTATGAACAAATGTAAGCTAATTAGGCCTCCAATGATATAAACATAATACATGCCATTAATGCAAAGAGAGCCCACACCAGACATCTAGTTTCCTAAAACTAAATATGTACCCAAGACGACATGGAGAAATTGCATTCATCTTAGGTAAAATTACAAGGACAGTAATCAGTTGATTTACAAGGCCAAGGGGTGGGGAATATCCCAAGTCAACTTCATTTGAATCAAAAAAGATGCATGTTAACTGACAATATAAAACAAAGCATATTATCAACATGCTTTAAGTGCTGTAAACCTGATTGTTTGAATTTTAAAAGACAAGAATTTATCAGTTTCAAGACTTTTTGGTGCTACCTAAAATAAAGTAGGATGAAATTTAAGCTAAAGTTCTTTTTCAGTCTCATGTTTCAGAGTAACTGTTGAGGTCACTCCAGTGTGTTTTTAAAATTGATCACTACATCTGTGTATCTACAATTAGAAACCACAAATAAGTTCACATTTTAAAATATCTAAAGTTTTACTTCCCTTACAAATTAACGGGGGGGAAACAGCAAGAAATAAAATGATTAATTGTAGCGTGGTATACACAGCCATATTTATTAGTTCACTTCCAATTACAGAAAGAGAAAGCTGAAGCCATACACAAGTGCTGCTTTAAAATAAAGACAGACTACTGTTTTCTCCAACAGTTTTATTTCAAAAAGTACACAAGTCTGTCACAGAACTACAGCATTTTAAAATTTTGGATTTTGTTCTTACAAATTCACTCACAATACTTCTATTTTAAAATACCACTTCCCCAAAAGTGTGAATATAAAACCTCATACTGCAATTCATATCAATATTCAAGTCCATGCTTTGTGCATGAGAAGTGTGATGTAACATCATAACATTTTGGATTCCAGGAAATATTATTGCTCCAATTTCAATTGAGCTGTGCCTCAATACTAGAGGACCGATAACCAAAGGGTCCCCTAAAGCACCTATCAAGTGTATAAAACAAGGATTAAGTGACACAAATAGTATTATGTCTTTAGACTGGAACAAAGATCTAAAGTGATCCAGAATATACACTGTTAAGAATAAAACCAAAAGCTTATCATGGAAACCAGTAATATACAATATTCAGCATTACAGAAAAACTCGCAATTAAGAAGTCTTACTTGTACTATTAAGCAGGAAGCATACATCTAACATGAATGCGACTATCAGAGTTGATAAAGATGTATGCATGTACATTTCTTTCAAAAGTCATGTTTTACCCCTCCAACAAGGCATTTCTGTGCACTACACAGTTCTGGAAGAAGTATTCATTTTTTAGGTAAGAAAGTTTCAAACTAATATCCTTAAATATGCATTTCAGAAAGTTTATGAAAATGTTTGTAATGTATGGACAAGTGTTACGTAACCGCTACAGTATTACAAGTCTAACACTTTATTCACACCATACTAAATTGAGGGTTTTCTCCTATATATAGTAGTCCTCAACAGGCAAGTTTACAGTCATGACATTAACTAAGTTTCTTGAGTTCAGAGTATTTACATAATGGTACCACCCCCACCCCCCCTTTTTTAATGAGACATTAAAAATGCCACCTTCTAACTGATGTTTCAGCTGCCATTACTTCCTAAAGGAGTTCTGTTAGCAGTTATCTGTAAGATTGGACACCTCGCGCGTTTAACCAGTTCACCGCCTACACAGCTAGAAATCATTGCTAAACTATAGTAGCTGCTTTTGAGAATCATAATCCAGTGTAAGTGAACAATCTATTGACAGAAGAAATAATTTGTAACAGCAGTATTGTGTTTTCATAGTAGTGTTGTATCCATTCAAAAAGGCATGATAATAGCAACTTGAGGCAAAGTTTACCCCAAGTCAGAGGTTCTTTATTTCAGATAAGGACTATGTCAGATTCTATTTCTTTTCTTTTCCATGCAATTACATAAATAGACAGACACTGTCAAGGCTGCTAAGCCTAACAGCTAGGCTCTGAGGGTGCATCACACTGTCCTTCTGTTCTGTCCATTTATTATTTTGTACAAGCTGACAGAGCATTAAGCATGTGTAAACTCTGCTCTGTATGCTTTAGTGAGATAGGTGTCTGCTCTTGAGTGTCCTAGGGCTTACCTGACTGTAAGTACAGGGTCTCAGGCCAAACCAAAAAAAACCAAAAACCAAAAGCAAACAAACAAAAAAACCAAAAATCACATCTCATCTCACATATTCTATGTGATTCTGTGATACTATATGTCCACAGATGGCTAAGAACCAAATTCAGTAGGTTTGTTGCCTGGTTGCTTAGGTTTATAGCTATCTCTCAGTCTGTGATTCAGTTTAGTACTCAACTTGTATTTATAATAACTACACCCTTTTAATTAAGGAAGGCCTTAGTTTGAAGGTAAACAATCAGTGTATGATTAAAATCTCAGAAGTCTCTTCTATCACAATAAGTGGATGCAAGAAGATGTCTCCTCATCTGTTGTTCTTCATAAGCATATGTTTGGCACAGTTACTAAACCTATTATTTACCACACAAGTAAAAGTCTATCATCCATCTCATTGGTACAACAACTGAACAGTTTTCAGGAATATAAACATTTAGATCATCATTAGCAATTGAAGGAGTAACTGACATTTTGAAATACAGAACAATACAGAGAGAGACAATGAAGTCACATCCAAAAATAGGCATGAAGAGGTATAAATAGTACATAAGAATCAAGAAATCAGATCACAGTGTCATGTTTTAAGAACTGTACCATCATCTAAGCACCTGTCCAAACAGTAAGTTTAGGCACCAGAAATTTCATAAAAACTGAAGTTACAATCAGGCAAAGTTTATTGACAAGGCACACATAGATAAAAAACCTGATCTATAACAGTATCAGTTTACAATCTAAAAAAGTCCCAAATGTGTAAAACTAAGTCCAGAATACTTAACAGCCATTCAAATTTCTAAATTCAGTATGAAGGGTATGTTCCTTATGTTAATAGTGCCAGCGAAAAATTGTGCACCTAACTACAGGACAAACATTTAGTAGTAAGCAAAAGAATTTATCACAGATCTATAAGCAGCTACAAAAAAGCAGACACTAAACCTAGTAGTTTGGGGAAATGTTTTCTCTCACTCTGTTGCTACATACGAATAATCCTAACATCTTTCGACAGGCTATTCAGGCATTTCCTTCATCAACATCAGTGCCACATACTATATGCCTTTAGAGTTTTCCAAAATACCTTGCAGTTTAACATCTATAGCTAGAATAAGCTGAAGGGACTCCCCCGCTCCCACCCCCCAGCACAGGATGAAGAGGAAAGTAGAAAATAGGAAGGAAGAAGAAAATCCACAAATATTCAAACTGCACTAAGATTTAAACCCAGCTTCCACTGGTATACAGTATCAGTCTTCAGAAGTTATCAGAAGTCCTTAAGTATGTACGAAAGTAAGATAAGGAATTGTTCTGCTCCTTCTGTAATGCTTTAAGTTTGCAAAACTGGGAAGAAGCGTTTTTAATCTTGAAACACAAGATTTGTATCAACAATTCTGGGTAACTATTTCCTCTCAGATTCTGGCTGCATGAAACTCTTGCTCTTAAAAGTCTAAATGTCTGTTCATAATATTTAGGGCTGTTGAAGAAGCAAGGAGAAACTAGCTTTAAACTCCTTGCAAATTCATACAGAAAGATATTAGCGTCTTAAGTAAAGGCTAACTACTGCTTACATGTATATGGGAAATGATGTTTCCACAGTGATGTTAGAGCAAGAGACAGAGATCAAATACCAGTTACTTAATGAAAGCTGTTAAAACTCCATGGAGCTTTTAGGTAATCAGTTTGGAAAAAAGTAAGAGCGCTGTCTTAGAATCTAAACAGGCTTTGGAAAATGCAAGGTACAATTAACTTAAGACCTGTATAAAGACACATACTCCTGCTGTGACAGTAACAATTGACCTATAGAACTTAAAGCTTAGATACCACTACCAACAATGGGATAGGACCTCTTGCATCAGATAACGTAAGCATTAAGTTATCTGACATGACTAGAACTAGTTATTACAGAAAAATTCATCTTTCTAAGAGCTTGCAAGGTCTCGTGTCACATTTTCACTGACTGAAATTTTAAATTCAAATAGATTCATTAAATTAATTGAACCAATCAAATAACTGGTAGCCCCTGAAATAAGAGCTCAAGAAGTGCTCCAGACAAACATTACCAGGTTAAAGAACTGCATAAATACTCAGTCTGAACAGAATTCAAAGTCATCCTCAGTATTTCAGCCCCCTGCAACTACATCAGACAGTGGCCAAGTTCAAATATTTCTGTTATTCCAAAACTGAGGATAAAGTTTCAGGAACTCTGATAAACTTCATGGTCTACACATGAAATGCTTTTGTTACTTCTCACTTGTGTCTCACTGTTACATAGTCAGAACTGCACATTGGCTGACAGTGTCACTTCAACAACCTACCAGAGGTCCAAATACTTTCAGTGTCCGACATTTATTTAGGAACTTCAATGCTTTTAGCAAATAGTTCAACTGTCATATGCTAAAAAGTTTGAAATTAAAAATGAGAATTGGTGGCTTTTCAAACTTGTTCATTTTCTTCAAGGAAAATTGCATGCCATTTTTTAAATGAGGGATGAAACACAGCAGTTTTCTCTAATACTTACAATGAACACTTAAAAAAAAGCGGCATTTAAATTAATAATATTTTATACTATGGACCCATCTTTGCTTTGTGCTGGAATCATCACAGGAACAGCTCCCATTCTACTTAAATTAGGTGCAGCTACCTTTGAAGGTGCAAAGGTTGGGTTTTGACCAGGAGTGCGTTCAAAGTCTTCACTTGGGACTTGGCTATACGGAGTTTTGGTATATCCTTCCATATTTGAGGGAGAGATTGAAACCAGAGAAGAACGATTGCTG
>VYZV01042964.1:60072-73417 GCA_013401275.1 Pandion haliaetus | reverse complement strand
CCCCCCCCAACTGTTAATATTACCTACTCACATGGGCACCCATGCTATTAACAAAGGAGATCTGGAGCAAATCAAGAGTGACTAGAAAACTCCACAGGCAAAGAAGGACATGTGACCCCACGTGACATTTGTTCTCCTTGCTCTTTCGTGTATAGGGGAAAAGGCTTGTGAAGACACATCCTGCAAGTTAACAACTCACCACAGAACCGGCACTGCAGGCAGTGTTTTAATTTTGATGGCCACAAATAGCCCTGAGAAATCATGGTTGCTAAGTTAGAGATGGGATCCACTTGACAAAGTGGGTTAGGCACATCCTCATCAAATCTGGTAACAAACACGTTAAATGAGAGGTCTATCAAGGAATGATGATGGAAGTTTGCAGTTAAGGGAGGGAATAGAGGTTCAGACATGTTAAGTACGTGGGTCAGGTTGGTGGGAGGAAGAGAGGCCTTGGCAAGGATAAAACATGTTGAAAGAGGAACCACCTCAAGTACGTGTACACAGAACCATCACATCAGAGTAACTGAGACGTGTGATAGCTCACACGACTGGAGCTTTGTCATGGATGCATACAAGCTTTTTAAGAAAGCCAGGAAGGAAAGAACAGCAGGTGAACTGCCCTCTACCTGAAGGAGCAGCTGGAACACAAAAAGCTGTTCTTGAGCACAGACAACAGGCTGGCTAAGAGCTTCTGGGCCAGGATTAAAGAGGTCTGTATGAGCCAGTCAAAGTTTTCATCGTAGTCAAAGTTTGTTACAAATCACCTGATCGGGGTAAGAAAGCAGTCTGTTGAAGTCTGTTGCAGTAATTCCAGAAAGTCTCTAAAATCACAGAGACTGGTTATTGTGGGATGCTTTAACCTCCCTGACATCTACTGGAAGGGCAACATAGCAGGACACAATCTAGGAGGCTTCTGGAGTATTTCAAGGAAAAAGAGATGCTAAATGGGTCAACCCATTTGACACTTTCTTGGAATTGCTTTCAACAAAAAAAGGAAGAACTTGCTGGGGATAGGATCAACGGCAGCCTTGACTGTAGTGACCATGAAATAGCAAAGTTTCAAATCCTGAGACGAGTAAGGAAGGCACATCCAGTACAGACCCTGCACTTCAGAAGGGCAGGCTGACTTATTCAGTACGTAGAATTCTGTGGGACCCAGTTGTAAAAGGCAAAAGAGCTCAAGAAAGTTGGCAGGTATTTAAGGACAAGTGCTTCTAACCACACAAAAAGTACACCCCAACAGTTGGGAAAATAAGCAGATCAATCAGCAGCTCAGCCTAAGGAGGAGGAAGCAAGAACAGTCTACCAAGGGAGGAATACAGAAATACTGTCCAGGCATGCAGTGCCCCTGCTAGGGAAGCATTAAATATCTAATTTTTAATTGCAGCAAACAAATCACTGCAAAGCTTAGACTCAGAAGCATGCAACAGATTCTCGAAAAACTACTGAAAACAATCAACGTAGAAGTGCAATTGGTCCAAATGCATGTGTATTGTTCTCCAAATATTTTACAAGGACAACACATGCCATATTCAGTTGGCCCAAACAGAAGAATGAACCTGCTTTGAGTGGGTGAAAAGAGACAAGTACCATACTTTGATGCAGAATAGTAAGTATTATCCTTTACAAAAGTTTATATCCGAAGAAAGTAAGAGGTCAACACACATTTTGGTTTCTGAGCATTCAGATTTAAGTTTCTTAATGCGGAATAAAACACTCTTTCTCCGAGAAACTGACCCTAAAGAGCACTGCAAACTATATCTACATGACTGAACAAGGGGTTTTGCATGATTTCTGAAGGGGTGCGAACAAGTATACCATCTTTTGAGAAACTGTATTTCCTTCTTAATATCTGGACATACCTTCCAATACCATTCAAGTGGAACACAGCTTAGCAAACTATATTAATATTTTTAAGAATAATCTAGGGAAAAATAAATGTTTGATAGAATTTGATGGAAACTGTTTTCTAGTATAAAAGAATCTTCAACACAGAAAGCAGACAAAAAAATTAAAATGGAGCAAAGCTTTCTCCATTCCAACACAGATACAAGCAGAGCTGCAATATACACTAACAAATAACAGAAAGCAAATTTTCATTAGATGAATTACTTGTGCATTTGGTATTTTCCTATTTTAAATGAAAAAAGTTCAGGATACACTGAAATTCTGGATTGCTGGCTTACACAAATTTAAGTGTGAATTTAAACTTGGCATGAATGTTTCTGGCATCAGATAGCACTACGTTACAGAAGCGTTGGGTAACCCAACAGACACAGTCCTTCCCTAATTGGTTAACAGGGAAGGAATACAATCAGCTGGAACAGCAAAGTATGGCAGCTAACATACAAGGAGGGGCAGGAGTAGGGGAGATGCACCATGAAGGCAGGACTGCTGCCAGGTTCAAACTGAGGTCTGAAATGGCAATCACTAAGGAGGACAACTGCAAAGAAGCACAGACTGCTTCTGTATCAGGTAAGAGTTGAGTTCAGAGATGTTGCTGTACTTAAAGCTGTACATAATCTATCCTCAATCTGCATTTGCACAGTACTTCAACTTTACTAGCAGGCTCTCCAAAAACCATCCTGTTTGCCAACACCTCCTTGTAAACAAGAAATGGCTGTAAGTACATAAATGCTTTTCTTCACAGAATGAGGCCTTAAGAAGTAACAATTACAACCAGAAATGCATGTTAGTGCTTTGAGATATGAGCTGTAAAATTCGCTTGAGACAATTCAGCTTAACTCCTTTCAAATACAGATACCTATGATTGAATCTTTTCACTTGACAGACTTCAGTCTCAAGAACCACATCCCCACCATCCCCATTTTACTTCTGAATATGCCTCTCATCCACAGTTAATCTCCTATTTTTTTCAGCTAGTTCTAATGATATTATAAAGCAAAGTCCCCCAACTCTCCCCTTTCCCACCTCCACTCAGAATTTCTACAACGTCTTATTTCAAAACCACATTTCTGAAATAAGGCCCTGTAGAACTGAGGGAGTCAACTTAAATTTCCACCCTTGGGCAAGTAGGGAATACACAACCAAGGTAGGTACACACTGAGGAGTGCCTAGCCAAGGGAGACTTCCCAGTGTTTACTGGCACAATCTAAGACAAACGTTAAGTCTCCTTCATGGCTGAAATCACCACAAGAAGCCACCATCTCACAATCTTCTCCTGCTTCCTCACTACACAAAACTTCAGTATCCCTCAAGTGATGCCAAAACAAGCCTCTGCAAGGCAGGGTGCTGTTAATGAAGTAACCAGAGTAAAAGTTGCCTTTGCAGAAATAAAGGGAAGAGAATATTTGACGTTACTCATTTTAGTGATTTTTACAGCATCCAGGAGATCAGTCACATCAGCACAGTCAAGATGGCTGCAAGCTGCAGTTTCCTTATGCTCTTTTGCCACAGTTTATCGTAACTCACTGCACCACAAACTGAATCCTAGCTTTACCAGTAGGACCCCCAAAAGCCAAAAAAGCCTAGCTTCAGATTTGTGTTCTCACAGTTTCCAGTATCTCACCTCCCACAGCAAGAGCAAGGCCCCATTATACTCCTAGCTTTCAGGAACTTGGACCCAAAATGCTATGAAGCTTTGATACATCTAACTTTCCACGTGTCATAAGCTGTACAACTTCTGGCAAGCATCACCATACTGCAAAAGATACTGAAAACATGGTGTCCCTGCTCCTGATGAAGTCTAACACAGATTAAGGCATAGTTAACCCCACTTCAGTTTCTGTAGAAGTTATATCAGGAATTCAGGCTGAGCAACTTGGGGGGACAGAGAGCGAAAGGAAGAGAGACAATTCCAGTTTTTCAACCAGCTTTTGTCATACTTACTTTCTCAAGTTCACAGTTTTTCCATGGGACACGTGACATGAAACAACACACAGAAAGGTCACTAAAAAGTCTTTGACTTAGTAAACATTGAAGGAACAATGACAATACAGAAGAAAAGCAGAAGTTTAATAGAAGGATAAAAAAATTAGTTGAATTTTCTTTCTAAAGGGAAGACAACAGATTTGGGGACTTTTGATGTGAGAAAGAAACTCCAAAATTGTCCTTTACAGCCAAAGTACACAGATACTCTCATCAAAAGTTTCAGGACAGAATCGAAAATACCCATTAGCTCAATACATGTCCTATTAATTCAGTCAGACACCTAGGTACCGAAGAACACTTAACCTTCAGAGCAACCTCACCTGCGGTAAGAATAAACAAGAGATAAGGGAAAGGAACAAGCAAGCAACAGGCAGTGAACTACCAAAAGCCAGACAATCATGCAGCAGTAAATAAAACAAGAAAAGAAAAAACAGCACAGCATTACTGCACCTGATCCTATAGTGGATATGCATGCAAAAAGCAGGCTCGGTTTTAGTATGTAATAATTGCAAAACTCTGCAGAGAATTTGGATTTTTAGGATAATCCACTGCTGATAAAGGCAAACTGCACAGCTTTTCCTAACAAAGAAAGTACTGTTCTGCTAGTATCAAAAGTGTTGAAGAATTAATGTTTAATATGCTCCACAGACCACATTTTTCCCATGCTTGTCACTGTGATAATCATACAATGCTACAATACAAATTTCATAGAAAAGCACAGTTCACAGTAAGTAGTAAAAGAAATCCACACACCATCTTAGCAAAAGCATCAAGCACTTCTAAATCTAACATTTCCAAAGCTACTGACATTAACATACTACATATCCCTCTACTTAAACCTCAAAAAGGCCAATCCAAAAAGGTTAGAGAGAAGATAAAAACTTGCCTCTATACTAGCCTAAATCCACTAGGCAGAGCACTGATTAATCCCTGAAGACAAAGATTTAATGTTCAGACAAAAGATGTTCACACCTGCATTTCATACCTCCCAGGATAGTGCTCTCTAAGCTAATCAAAGTCACAGATCTTAGTGAAGCCCTTCTACTATGCAGAAAAGATGCAGTTTATGGAGCCAGAGAAAGTAAAGACAACCCAGGAATAAAAGCACTCACCTCGAAGAGATTTGGCTCCTAGACCTTGCTCCAAGCACCGTCTCCTCCTTCCTAGTCCATTTAGTCCCAGACTAAATATAAAAGTAGTTCAGGAAACTAAACCCACAAAGCAACTTCTGAAGAATTTCTGAAGAAATTCTGAAACTTGAGTTTTATATGGACACTTAGTGTTAGTAGAGGCAGGATTTTAAATCCCTCTCACATTTCATCTTAGCTGCCTCACCAGTATCATGATGAAGCTCAGTGACCAAACTCCCAGAGCTCTGGTCTGGTTAAGCTTCCAGGACACTTTTTCCACAGGTGATGCAGCTAAAAGACTTATGTGCACACAGAAAGGTTCTGCCATAAGCTACAAAGAGAAGATTGATGAAACAGCAGGAACACTTAAAGCGAAAAACAGAAAAAAACCTGCATGTCAGAATAAGCCTGGCAAAGTTCTACCATTTGGATAGTCAACTCTGCTGCTGCTGGATCTCCAAACAGTGGGTTTGTATTTCCAAACTTCACTTCCTCTGAGCAACAGGGCAGGCGGGGAAGCACCGCTTTTCTGAGGCACATTTACAGGGCAAAGTCTCCCAGTTGTACTTACCCTTAAAGTAACCAGTGTGACATTACTTCTTCAAATCATGGATTTACTTTCTCCCTGCCTATTTCTGACTTTTCTTTTTTCCATCTGCTTCCACAATTAAAGACGACTCCACTACCAAGTCTTATATTCCTTGCTACTGTCGGATCCCCAGACTCACAGAAGAAACATGGTTTTCAGCAACCACTGAAATCTGACCAGTTCCAAAAATTGAAGTTTTGCCACTCTAAGCTCACAATTTCTGCAGAACAGCTTAAAAAGACTTATTCCCCTTAGGAATACCAGAAACACCACCTTAAGGTGATCTGCTTTGAACAGATGCTAAAGCTGAAGCAATCCTGCATTGGTGTAGCCTGAAAAATCTGACAAAATACGTCAATTCAACAATAACCATTAAGTTATGAGTATCTACCAGAGTTCACCTGAATCCACAAATCCTCTGTCAAATCACACGGGAAAAAAACCAACAAAAAACCTAAAACAACAAGAAACCTGCTAAGCGTACTTCTTCAAAGACAGAAAAAAAAAATACTCTTTCAGTCTGGATGTCCTCAGACAGCATTAAATTAATAACTAGCTCTAATTCATGTAGTGTTGCATACTCATGCCCCAGTTCAAAACGTACTGCACAGTTAAGTTAGAATCTAATAAAAAAAATTCTTAAGACTCATATAAACTGAAGTACAAATAACCCCAACCCTGCAAATACATAGCATGAACTTGATTTCATTCCCAACCGCAATTCCCTAAGATCAGCTGGAATAGTTATGCAACTAAGAAAACCTGCAAATCACTGGCTAAAGCTTTACTGATCTTTTATTTTTTTCAGTTTTTCCTTGACATCCCCTTTGCTTTCAGATTCCATCCAACATCCCTTTCCTTTTACAACTGTCCTTGTGCTCCTTACTTGTTCAGCACATTCTTGAAGCTTTTTTGTAGCTAAACCCGAAGTCACCACCTGAGTATCCTAGCAACTGCAGCAATTGATGACCTTACTCGAGAGGGACAGGCTTATCAAGTTGAGAGAGGGAACATTTGTATCTCATTACTGAAGGAAAGGATACGCTTTTGGAGGAGGGCAGCATAAAGGGGGAGGGGATATTGTAACACAAATTGGGATTAAGATTAATTTTAAGCACCAGAGTATGTAGATGTTTAGCCCAACAACTACAGAAGATCACCGCTGAGTTCTGAGTTTTAATGTTTTGTCACATTTAAATGATCTAGCATGACCTAATTCAACCTGCAGTATTAAGGGAACGACAACAAGAATACTTTGGACTTGCTGAGGTCCTGCCTTCTTGTCCTCAGGTTTGATCCCTTTACACCAGTATAACACCTTATACAAAAAGGCAGAAAGCCAGAATGAAGAGTTGACCCCGCTAAAAACTGACTGCACAGGAAGTTTGGCTTTTCTCCCCGCTGGGGTTCTCCAAACACGGGTCCCCCAAGCACAAGCTACGTGACGGGAGCAGGAGGCCAGAGAAAGAGAAGCTGTGAGGCTGCCCTTGCCTCGATAAGGGTGTGCTTACACCGCAAGGGAGTCCCACCCACGGACAGCAATTTCCACTCACACCTACGCCAGCCACGCTGCTGCCAGCTCCCAGAGCGAGCGGCGCTGCACAGCCACGAAGTGGTTTGAACTGGTGAACTCGCCCAGCAGGAAAACAACATACTCCAAAACAACAAGTTTCCTTTTGTAGCAGCTGAACAGACTCACGCAGCAGCTGCACGACACTGCTCTGACACGAGGGAGGGAAGAAAGAACCGAACACCATCGCTGATAGTAGCAACAACCTCGACGGACACATGAAGTTACACCAGAGGTAACCTCATCACATCTGTAATGCGGCTAGGTGTAATGTGAAACTGTACCTTCAGACTGCACTTAAGAGCCATTAAGGAACCATCTAGAATAGTATTAAGAAGCGTAAAATGAAATGAGGGCCAACCATTACAAAGACTTTTTCAGCCACAGGGAAAAAAAAAAATCAGAACCCAAATCCTGACAACTTACACAAAAGCCTGCCTCTCCTCTACCATGTCTACATCAACTGCACAGGTTGTTTTTGCTTTTAGCCCTGCAAGCCACTTAGTTTCCAATTATAAACTGATATTGAAGGTTTATACAGTCACTAAGCAAGCAAGACACATGAGTCGATTTTTTTTTTTCCTGCCACTTTTCTGCTGGCATTTAAAAGGAAACTGAATGAAGCCCCTCTTTTGCAGTGTGAATGCATTAGGCACATCTGTCAGTCAATGCATCAGGGAGTTAAGTACAATTAAACACTTAACTGAGCAGCCATGTTATTTTCACTTGAGTAAAGGGGTTTTGGCTCTTCTGAGCTACTGAACAAGCAATGCTTTTTCCTAGCACATGCAAGTTTTTCATTAAGATTGAAAATTATTTCATTCAGTAGTGCAGGGTTGGGTTTTTTGGTCTTCGGTTGTTTTGTTGTTGCTGGTTGTTTCGGGTTTTTCTAAATAAAAACGTGAAGCATCACAATGACAGAAACAAGTGGCTGTCTGCCCACTTTTGCTTCCTTCTCTGGCCCCCACCATGTAAGAAACAGACAGAAAGGAGTAAGCTCAAAGAATTAGAATAGCCACCCTAAATAGCCACAAAGTTTACTAGCCATTTAAAAACGTAGGGAGGCTGTAAAATATATATGCACACACATTATTTTTACATGCCTTAAAACAACTGAGATGAAACATTCCTTGTAGCTCAAACTGTTAATACCTCTAAAAGGAAGAACTGAAAATGCAGGATCAGTGAATATATGAAATTTTAATTCCCTATACAAACTTACTCTGCACAAGTTAGAACAGTTGTGAATTTATTAAATTCTCATCCTTCCTTCTACGCACACCAAATATTGATTGTTGATTAATCATCTTTCAACATACTAAGCGTAGGTTTTAGCTATAGGGCATGAAAAACATCATCTATTAAAAAAAACCTAGCAGCAAGTGGTACCTCAGATGCTTCGTAACAGTAGCTAAAGGACATCACAGGCTGAATGGCTCCAGCCTACAGCTCCAAATCCTGCCCCTCTATCACATTGCAAGTTTTGAATATATGATCCAAAAAGTAGGTGACTGAAAAAAAAGAATCAATAGTAATACACTCCACCCACATGGGTTTGATGTTCCAGCTGACTCCCTTTTGCTACAAAGACTCGATCTCATTGAGTTGGATCAGGAAAACCAAGGCAGAAAACTGACCTTACAAAAACTTAGTGTTTTTCTGACTTTGAAACTCCTTGAACTGGCTTGCCATGGAGCCAGATAAATACCAAGTACAACATGAAATGGGATGCAAAAACATCTTGGAGGTAACGTCTAGCCATTCAACTGACTACCTGATTCAGTGATGTAGTCAAGACTCCCCAACTAGGCTCCCCCCAGGCCAAGGTTATACAGACATTTCTCTCCTATGGGAGAATATTGATCAAGCAGAATGGGTTTTCCTCCTAATGCTCTTCTGCCACCCTTCCTGTCACTCATTCCTGCCCTGTAGCAGGACAAGTTGTCAGCAAAACTCTTTCTTGTTTCAAATCATGCAATCTAACCAGTTAAATAAAACAACGAAAGCTTTAAGCAGCCTCAGCTCAGACCCATTCACCACACACTCACACAGTCAAGGCAGTTGTGCAGTAAAGGAAATGACCAGCAAGGGTGCAGGGGCTGCTGATGTTCAAGCTGCTACTGAAACAGGTTTCCACAGAACTATAGCTTCACAGCCACTTACTTCCATGGCAACAGGCTGAAGTGGCTCTTCTTATAACCATCCCCTGAAAGATGCAAACTAGTAAAAAGAGGAATTTCCTAAAAAGGAAGGAAAAAAAAAGGCAACTAGACTGATGCAATGGGCAGTGGGGGGGGCATTCTTACTGGCTGGTGAGCCACACAATTTATTGAAATTTCTCTGTATTTATAGTTTCACACAGCACCTAAAAGCTCCATGAAATGAACCAGAAGTTGCACAAGAGCAAAAAGAGAATCCCTGCCATTAAAAGCTTATGAACGCATGCAAGTAACAAATGATTAAATTAGTTAGGAAGTATGATGAAACAATACTGGCCCCAAAACCAAGTTACCTAGTCTGTACAAATCTCTGTGGGCACTGTGGCAAATGAGTTTTAAAGCACGCCGATACTGAGGCAGATTCAAAGACATTTACAAGGAATTTCTTGAAGCATGAATGGAATCAGTAGCAAAGCATACAAGCGCTTATATGAAAATGTATTTTTTATAAAGCAGCAATAGAAGCTAAACCAGCCATTTAGGAGTGGTAGTTTCATCTCTATATTAAGCAGACTTGGCTTTGCAAGAGGCTGTGACAAGCACTGGAAGTGAAGACAGACAGGCAGCTGAACTTTGATGCAACACAGGGGAAGCCAGCATGGCGGGGGGAGCGGGCAGGGGGGGCAGCCAGGGGAGACCAAAGTGACAGCTATAATAATCTCTGCAGCAGCATTCTGAATGCATAAAATACCTTCTGATAAACACAGATTAGTTAAGGCAAAATTACTCATTCAAATCTCACGGTTGATGTCACAGCAGTAACTGGTTGATTAAGTCGTCTCTGGTTATAAAGTTTTTCATACTTCTCGAAACACTAAGATCCAGGAAACCTAGGAAAGGAGTCCTGAACTTCAGGTAACTTTTCATGTCAACAGACACTTAAGAAGAACCTGAACCCTGCAACTTGTTACAATTACTCCACAAGGGATGAAGCACACCAGGTTTAGCAATTAAGAGACTGGGATAGGAATGATCATTTAACTACTGTAGTAGTCAAATTTACTCTAATTTAAGATCCTGTTGCATGCACAAAAACATGAAAAGGCTTAAGTTCCTTATTATACATATTTGACAAAGTGTACTAGCCACCAAATGCTGACTGACCACATCTGCATTAGATTCTGCTCCTGCATGCATATTATTGGTAAATACTTTTGCAAGTTTAATGAAAGGGCAATAACCACAGACTTTTCTCAAAGCTTACCTGAACTTTATTTTTATTTAAAAGCTCAATATTTTATTAATAAAGCATCACACATTGCAAAATTTCAATATAGTACAAAATTACCTATTGAAAAAAAGAATGAAAAAACCAACAAAACCAAAACCACACAACAACAGAAAAACCACCACCACAAGAGCAGCAATAAGAGAGATCACTACAGACTAAAGAAATTCCTGCCTAGTTGTTTGCCTTAAAACTCTACTCAAACTCTTATCCTCAATTTGAACATTTAGGTGCACAGCATTACTATTCTGTATAACGTACCTTCCGAAGGCTAAATGGATCACCACATATGTAATCACTCTTTTATACCTATACAAAGATAGATACTAATCTGGCTATGTTAACATTTCATAGTTATTGAAAATTTGTGTTCTACCATTACACATTTTTACAAGTTTAACAGCCGGAGGTCACTATCTTTTTTGTTAAATGAGGATCACAAGCCAGGCACCTATATTTATTCTCAGTCTCCTAAAACCCTACACAAACTTGAATTTGTTCCAAATGGAATGACATGATTTCCCCAACACTATATAGCCAGGAGAAGGTTACCGATACGTACACAGTTCCCCTGAAGTCACAGCATAGGCAAGCATGTGCTCGGTGCCATGGACAATGAGAAACAATAGACTTTCTTTATATTAGCTCGAGATGACCATGCATTCTGGAAAGCTTAGAATGAATCAAAAAACCCATATACCAGCTTACACATCTGTAAGACCTAACCAAATGAACAGCCAGCACTTAACATCATGACTGAGCTTTCCTCTTCAAACTAGAATTCTGTATTGCCCTTTGGAAAACAGTTTAATATCAGTTATCTCAATAAAATATTTCAAGATCTGAAGAGGTACATAATTTCTATTACCCTAGTCCAAGACTTATTGATGCCAGCTAAGTTAAACAGAATTTGCACATTTTGGGAATCCCCAGCTACCTAAAATGACTGGTCATACGCAACTACAATACATCCCAAAGGACCCTTCAAATGTCCATCAAGTTGTCCCTCACCACAGACTTGGAGTGCCTTTTTAGATAGAGAAGAATTAGTACAATTAGAATAGCTGTTATGAGTGCAGAGATAGCCATCCAAATATAAATTCATACCACAAGTCTGCAGACAGCAGAAGATGTAATTTCACTACACCAACTTGTTTTGTGGCCATCTTCCAAAAGTACCAATGCGAGGAGAAACTGCCACAAGTTATTTATCAGTTGCACAGCCATGTAATACCAAGGCAGTCTCTAAAATTAAAACATTACTAATTACAAAGATAATACAGAAGAGAATCATTCTCCCCTAGTACCCTGAAATGCTCAAGGACGAACTCTTCCCTTCCTGCAAGGGAAAGGGAAGTTCCCAATTTATTTATGACTGTGAAATTGACTTTAACAGAGGGATTAAACCCCTGAGCAGGGTTCAGGGGCAGCTTAAATCCAAACACTTTCCTATTTCAACACGTAATGGTATAGCCCTGTTGCCTGCTGAAGGTGTATTTTGTACAGTCAAGATAAGCCTTCTTATCTATACAAAATCAGTTATTTTGTATCCTCTACTTTTACTGATAGTGAAACAAGGAAAATGAGGCTTGGGGGGGGGCGGGGAAGCTGTGAAAATAGCACATAGTGCAAGTCTTAAAATAACACAACAAATTATTCCAGTACCACAAACCCAAGTAAATACTTCAGCACCTAGACAATCCTCCACTGCCAACAGCTTTCACTCAACTGCACAAAAATTAGCTTCCTCTAAGTTTGGTCCATATGGAGAACAGAAAGTTCCTGACACCCACTCCCTCAGTGAAGGAAGTAATGTCTATCTATAGACCCAGAAATATTAACTCAATCTGATGGGGAAAAACCACAAGCAAGCTCAGGGGATGTATCAACTCCTATGATATATAGATTATTAAATTATTTCCTTCAGAGGACTGTGTCAGGGTACAGTCATCCAAATAAACGTCCAAAAGATACTCCTAATCAAAACACAAATATATTTCTTTACGAAGTCATCCAATTTCACAGTGACATCTTAAGACACCTGTATACTTCAGTAGAACTAAAGTGTAAAATTTTGTTCTGGTTTTACATTTCCTCACGTATTAATTATTCCCAGCTTTACAGTATCACAGCCTTTTATATCCCAGCTCATTTGCAGTACATATAATAATTCTACTCACAAGCAGCTTTAGCTACACGAAATGTTTCAATATAAATCTTAATCACTAAGCCTGTCAACTAAACACCAGTAACCCATAGTTCTTACACAGCATCTATCTTGTTTCTAACTCTGCTTAGAGAAACAGAGTTAATGCAGAACTACCGATAGCCTTTCATGCAGGGGATCAGAGTTCATCATTCCATTATAGACTGAGTTTTGATCCCATGAGTAATTTCCCAAAACAGCAGTGACATCAACAAAGGCATTAACATTTCAACAGGAAACAAAAACTGGCCTCCTGACACCACTAATACACATTTTACTGTGAACCAGAACCTCCATAGGTGTTTTGTCATCTTCTGTAGTTTCACGTAAGTTTGGGTCAACTAGTGGAAACTTTTTTTTTTAAAGGTAAGTTTACGAAACATTAACATGGCACTCCAACTGAGTTCATTACAGGAACCTAGTAACGCCTAATAATGTTTGAGATGAAAAACATTTGCCTACTTTTTCGTAGCCCAGGCATGTTTGGTTTGTTTCTGGTTTGGGGGGGGGTG
>VYZV01042964.1:46228-58892 GCA_013401275.1 Pandion haliaetus | reverse complement strand
TCGGCGAGGGGCAGCCGGCCGCCGGGCTGGCTGGGGCTCTCCGCGCCTGGCCCGGCGGCGGCGGCGCCACCTGCAGACCGGGCTCATGGGCGCCGGGGCCGGCTACCGCCGCAGCGGGCCACCCGGCAGTAGGAACGGGGCGGCCCGTTGGCCCAAGCGCCCAAAAGCCCGTGTGAGCGGGCGAAGGGCGCCCGTGATAGGTGAAGTGACGGCCGGGCTGCGGTCGCGGTCACCGCTCCCGTCGATAATTCCGGCCCCTGGTGTTGCTGCGAGCACCAAAAAGGAGGGTCGTGGTCAGTCCCCATGGCAACCCTGTTGTAACGTCTTGTGCTTTCCTTACACAGAGCGTACGGCTGCTGACTGAAAGATCTGGAGTTGAAGAAAACGAGCAAGACAAAAGGAAGGTAAGACCGTCTGCGAAAGGGCACAATTCAGACTTTCTTCTATAGCGTGACACAGCTGCACGACACCCAAAATGGCAGCCCCAGCCGATTCCAGAAAAACACGGTTTGTACTCCACATACAGCAAAGCCATCAGTTTACATTTATCAGAAGATAAAGCAGACGTGACGAGGCTTCTTCTCCATAATTGTGTGCATTCTATGAATTTATTGCTACACATGTATCACTATATACTGCAGTAGCAAAGCTGTTAACTGACATAACTGTGGTTCTGTCGCTATGGTTTATTCTTGTAAAGGGGTAAGTTGTATCGGTACCACCTCCTTTGTTATGTCCACACCTCTGACTATATTAAGAAGGCACCCCCGTAACCAAGTAGGTACACAAATGCAAAAGCTATGTCGTCCAGATTTTGCAGTCCAAACAAATTTTTAAAGGGATCGTATTACTGTTTTTTTCCTTTGATGTCTGTAATAAATAAAGTTCAAATTCATTTTTATATGATTATGCTCTGTATGTATGAGATGAGAGTTTAAAAACCAACGTTCTTTCTGCCCTTGTTGAAAAAATAAGATAAACGGGTAACTACTCATAAGGGTATTTTCCCAAACAGCTAAAAAGGAGGTGTTAACGCCTTTCATTCAGTGAAGGATTCCTAGTGATGAAATCGGCAGCATCTCCATTTCTGCTGGAATTATGAATGTGTGGACATGCACTGACGTCTTTCAAAATGGTTGGTTACTCTTAAGGAGAGCAGCAGCTTTTTCCTGCTAGCTCCGAATTAGTTTTTTTGATAAGTAGGATAAATGCATTGTCATTGTCCATGAAGGTTCAGATAAGTACCGCTTACCGCTTGTAAGGACATGACAATTCACCGTGTCTATTAGATTCTTTTTAAAAACAAATCTACCCAATAAGATGCTGGTTACTATACATAAAGCATGGAATTTTAAATCAGGAGATTACAAGCATTTTATTTAGTGACAGAACAGAATTGTCTTTCCCTTCTATGAAGAAAGAAAATATCATTCATGTAATATGAAGCTAAAGGAACCAGAACCTCAAAGTAGGGGTATTAAGATTTTGGTTTCTTCTGTTGTTTTATATGTGCTGCAGACTTGTGCTTTAAAGGGTAATCTGGCTCGAGTATCCTAGGCTGACTGGATGAGTGAGGTTTTTGCTGTACATCCACTTGTGTCAACACAGAAATTATATACCATGGAAAGTATAATGAGGCAATCACAGTCATTACAGAAAGAGAAGATGATTTGTCATTAGAATGGAGATGCTTACCCTTCTGTGAAATAAATCCTAGCTAGTAATTAAAATAAATACTGTACTGCGTTTAGGAAACAGGAGGTCCACACTTTGTCTAGCCTAGACAGACCTATTCCTGGTCTCGTTTAAATCAAAAGCAACACTGGTACAGTCATGTTCACACTCCTGAAAATTGTTCATGCTTCTGCAAATTAAGAGTACGACAGAGTACAATGTTTAAATAATAATTATTTTTAAAAAGCAAAAAAACCCTGCTTCCCCACTGCAAACGTTGGTCTGGCTAATAAGGCATAAAGCTACCAGATTTATTAGAGGATGTGACATTCTGTAGATTTTGAGTGGCCTATACTTCCTGGAACACTAAACACAATGAGGGAAAAAGATAACTGTGAAAATGACCACTCACAAAGGAAAAGGTCAGGTTCAAAAGTTTTTGAACAGATTTCTACTAGTGCCAGCATTTTGGATCGAGCCCAAAAAAGGCTCCAGGGTGAAGGCAGAATCCAGTCAACAAGGAAGAGATATCCACTGGAACAGAGGCCTGAAGTCCAGACCCACATTTTGCAAATAGATAGTTGCTGAGCGTTTCTTTTACGGAAAACGCTGTCTCACGCTCAGGAATCTCAAAATTTATGTTAAATATAAAAAATTCATTTCATGTGTTTAAAGTTAAGCAAAACTTCAGTATGAGAATGCCTATATCACTGTCAGCCTAAATTTATAGCTAGCTTGAAATTAAACAATAAAATCAACACAATCTTTTTAAACTATTTTACATAAAAAGCACAAATTCAGAAGTAATTTTAAAATAAGTTTACAAAATGGTGTGGTGGGACTGTTCGGTGTATCCAAAACTAAACTTTTCAGAACCTGAATAAAATGGTTTGCATAATTCTACAACTTCCCTCTACTTTTTAAAGGGAAACTGTCCGCCAATTTCAACCTCAGGTTGTGAATAATTTGTGTTCCCTGCTTTGGGAATGCTTGCTTATCTGCCTGACCTTCCACAAAGTTAAATTATTATTAGGCGTTTTTTGGTTTGGTTTTTTTTTGGTTGGTTGGTTGGGGGTTTTTTTGAGGGGAAGGGTAGAAGAGAAGGAATGACATGGAAATCATCCATGCTTGCAATACACAGGTCACACAGGACATGACCATGCCATACAAGGAAAATGGGGTTATTTTCTGTTTCAGTTTCTGTCTTGCACTGGAGGAGCTGCTGCGGTCAGCCACTGCAGCTCTTGAGGGAAAATTCCCTATAGGGCTGTACAGTTCCTAAGATGGATAATTACATGTCTCAAGTAGGGCAAGAAAAAAAAATAGGGAAGAAAGGTAAAGAGAAGGAGCAAATAGTACCCTTAGGACTTTGGGTCTGGATTTCTACTTGCAGGAGGGAGTCATTGCATTTTTTTCTGGGACACATTTTCTTCTGGATCAGCAGACTCCATCGGTTTATAGTTCAGGCCAGAGCTAGCACAAGGGAGGACACAGGGGTATTTAGCCAGAAGAGGGGAGATGGGGTAGGAGGACAGGACCATTTCTGTTCAGCAGTTGCAGGCTGCTAGTGTTAGGTGTGAATCCACCTGGAGGTTGGTCATTTAAATTGGAGGTGCCACAGTCCAGCTCTTCCCCCAAACCCAATGTTCCTGCACATGTACTTGTGCTGGCACTGGAGCTCATGACACTAGCTGATAAGATAGTTCGGGAAGCCAGGCTGGCTAAATACCTTTTGTTTTCAGCCAGCTGAACTCCCTGAACTGTTCTGCTTATTTGCCTGAGTGCCAGCTGGCATAAAAAAAAGAGGGGCTGAGTGGCAGGCTGGGAAAGGTCAGGACTGTTAATCAACTGAGATCAGTTTAAGCTGCTGTGGCAGCACATCTAGAGCTGTGAGAAGAGGAGGGTCTAGCTTGTACAACCATTTTTTCCAAAATAGTTTTCAGCATTGCTTATACTGGTGTCCGTGCCCCCATACGAGGAGCAGGCACTTTTGTACTGCTAAGCTTTTTTGGCGCTAGCTGTCCTTATATCAGCATTAGTTAAACTAGCCCAGGGCAAATCAGGCTGGTATGCTGAAAATAGCTGCCAGAGTCAAGAGATAGTCTACGTTAAGGTCTCATCAACATGGGGAGATTACAGCAAAGGATTTTAGAAGGCAAAGTTACAGAGTGCTAAGTATTTCATAATAAAGCTTTGAGCAAGGGCTCTGATGTTACTTCCCAACTGGCAGAGCCCGGAGCAGTGTCACGTTCCTGAGGCCGGGGAGTGCAGGCTTCCAGCTGCCCCACTGCGATAGGTCCAGCGAAGTATCACCACCCTCTTCCCCACCTCAGCTTCCACAGGGAGAGCACCCTGGTGATGCCTTGGAGGAGTCACTGATCTGCACGCGTGGGGTGACCGGATGACCAGGTTCTGCCTTTTTCTTTAACAACCTTGGGCTGCTTCCAGTTCAGCCTTTATGTGCTTGCTGCCTTTTTATAATGATAACTAAATGCAATCCATTAGTGGGGGAAATAAGAAGTAACGGAAAAATTATCCAACAATAGCTGAGGTTTAATTATCTTTAATTCGGGTTAATGTTTTTCACAGACTGTCTTGTTCAGAGTTAAAATAATAGCTTTCACATTTAGCACCTCAATCAAGTAACAGTTGCTATCAGGATAAAATTCACACCTTGCTATGCTCTTCTTTCTAGAGAGACAATTTTTTGCAAAGATGTTTTAAGAGGGCAGAAATTTACACCTTTGTGTCCCTGTGATATTAAAGTTTAGAAATGTAATTTGCCTCGAATAATTTTCTCTCAGAGGTTACTTGAATGTTTGCATCGTTTAGATGCAGAAACAGCAGAAAGAAGGAACACCAGTCCCCTACCGATGACAGTTGGAGTTGACCCAAACTTAAAGCTACATTTATGCTGTGAAATGGAAGCAAAATCCATGTAATGTAAGATAGATTTGGTTTGTTTAAAGTCCAGAAGAGGAGTGCATCATGTGATTAATCTTTATAAAAATATTAGTGCTACACATCTTTTATTAGTTATATACTGGAGGTTTATTTGTATTCAAACTTTTATTGTATATGCACATGGCAGTAAAAGTACAATGTCTGTTGGCTGGAACATTAATACAATTGACAATACAGATCTGCCCTGTAGCAAACTTTTTCTGAGCTAACATTCACCACAGTGATGCCTTGATTGAAGAAAACTTCCCTTAAGAGGAAAAATAGATGTGATTTCCAGCTTCAGCAGCTGATCTGAAGATTTGCTGCCTCTCAAAGAGGTGATGTTCACATTCCTCTCTCTTTTCTCTCTGTCTCTCTCTTTGCATTGAATTTCAGCTGTGACATTTGCTGATGCCTGTAGGACTCAGCAACAGCATTTCATAGAAAGCACAATCCTAGTCTCCCCTCCTCACTTTCAGCATTGCAGTCACCAGACTTTCCCTCGTGCAAGCTTTGATAGAGCTTTGATAGTCATCTCACAACTTAGTGAGCTAATTTAGCTCACTAGACTAGCAAATAATTACTCTCCTTCACTTTTATATCAGCTTGGTTTACCTGCAGAATAGATTACTGACCATTGCTAGTGCCACAAAAGCAGCATAAGCACAAGTTAGGAGGAGGTGAACTTGTGAAAAAGGATTGAAAGAACAGGCCTGTGCTCGTTGCTTGTAGCAATAACTAGATCTTCTCAGCTGCCTCACGAAATTTGGCTTTTAGAGTGAAATTAGCTACATCACGGGGCAATTGTGTTGAAGCACAACTACACTTAAGAAGTACTGCATTCCCACTCTTACAGCTGGCTCCTTGTGGAAGGAACTCAGCATCGACACCCAGCATCCACCCAGGGGTTGTACCCCTAATGTGGATCTTTAAAATTACAGCCAGAGAAGGACAGTAGTTATGGGCTTCCTCACAGGGTTAGCATGGGTTATGCTTCCTTTGGGTTGTATTCTCCAACTGGAGTTGCTCGGCACTGGGGAGTTGGATTCTTGCATGGCCAGGCTGGAAGTGATCATTAGAGAGCTGAAAGGCCAAGAAAAATATTGAAACCACCCATAAATAAGCAGAAAGGTGTAAAAGCTGACATCTGTGGGTAGAAGGAGGATGTTTGTAGTTTGTTTTTCTAGTGCCCAGAAAAAAAGGGATTGTCTTGTGAGAATGAAACAGACAAGACTAGGAACAGGATCCACACTTGCAAAGGAGAGAGAGGAGAAACTGTATCTGAAAACTAAGAGCATTCATGAGCTAAGAGTAGTGGGAAGGGGTTTCTCCAACCCTTCAGGTAGTACAGTTGAACGAGAAGATAATCACAGATATGCCAGAGGCAATGGCATTTCATACTTAATCCCCAAATTAACTCAGGTCAGTTGTAGTAGTGCAGAACTAGTAGCTGATGGTGGCTTGGACTGCATGATGAACTTTCAGATTATTTTGTTTGTGCAAGGCATTTATAAATTATGCTTTAGGACTTACCAGCCTCTTTCGTGTCTGTATCTGCCACTTAAGACACCAGTGACATTTTCTGAACTCAGCTGCCACTCTCCTACTAGGCAGCCAAGTTTCTTCTGGTTGTCACTGCTGACGTTGCCCAGTCACTAGCAAGCTGTTCAAAGCCCTTTCCTGAGATGAAATCCCGGAACCCCTGAGGCAAGATCCTCCATAATCAGCGGGAATTACCCTTTCATACCAAGCTTGAGGCATACCTGTTAAGTGGTATAAGGGACAGCCTGTGACCTGGAGTGCACAAGCCTGCTATGCAGTACTTCTAGTGACTGCCTTAACAACTGTGCTGTCATGCAACCATTAGCCAGTGGAAGAAGCAAGAAGGTGCATTAAGATAGGAGCCAACTGCATGTAATACTCATTTCATCTGACATTCATTTGCTTATTCTGCCAGTGAGACCAGATCCCACAGGCATACCCAGATCACTCCTAACATCTGTGGCCTGCCAGCTCACGTGCCTGAAGGTCTGGGTACAAGCTGGTGGTGGATGGAAGAACAGAGTGTCAGCACAAAAGACAGCGGGAGGAATAAAACAACAGGGCAAAAATAAGAGATAGTAAGTGCAAGTACAGGATGGGAAAACAAAGTGTTACAACTGTGATGCTGATGTAAGGGAGGTGTTCGCAGATCTCAAGAGCAGGTAGGTAGGTGCCATTTCAGGTCTGTCAGCTAGTTATACAGTCAGTAGCTTAGATGCCTACACTTCACTCCTTGTCCCACACTCCACCTTTCACTCTTTACCAGTGTGAGACACCCTGTGCTCAGCTGGCTGCTTTCTGAAATACTTCTTGCGTAGGTGTTTGATATTCCCCTTCCCCAGGGAAGCCTGGTTGGTTAGCTCAGGGCTGTAAAATCTGCTTGTCACAGGAGTTTAGGTGTTTAGGTGCAGGTGGGTAACTGCAACAGTTCTTTAAGCCAAGCTCTCCAAAGATATCCCAGCGTTAACTGCTGTTGTTTCCAACAGAATAGTTAAATAACACTGAGGATCTGTATGTTGGGGCCCACAGTTAAAATGATTCAGACATTACTTCCATCGAATACCTATTGTCACTCTACATGAGATCATTGAAGAATGGCAATTTTTTCCAATTTGTTTGAAGCTTTGTGTTGCTCAGTCATTTAAGCATCAGTTTCTACTGTCATGAAAAACAGAACTTTCATTAAAAATGAACAAATATCAGAATTTGTTTGTAGCTGATAGACTGGGAAGAAAAACTGTGGAAATCACAAACAAAACAAAAAATAAAAATATTCTTAACTTTATTTTTTGCAAGATTCTTTTTTTAATGCAGCCTCAGTATTTGGGAGTGTGTGGAGAAGGGATTTACTCATAAGTCTTTGGTTGGCAGTACTACATAATAGGGTTTCCTAGCTCCTTCTGAGATGGCTGCCACCTCCTCCTCCTTCTCATTTCCATACACTCCTGCCTCTTCTGCTTAACCCTCCACTATGCCTCTTCAGGCTCCCTTCCTTAAATTCCATTTTTTCTCAGGTGGACATGTATCCAGGATACATTTAACTATGGCAGCTCCTAAAATCCTGGAATGTTGTCTAGCAGTGCCTAGGATCTTGAGAACGCTGAAATTGCTGTTGTGAGTCACTTACAGATGTCCCTGCTCTAAATTATGCTGTGTATCAAGGGGGTTCTGCACAAGCAGAAGAATGGATGTGACTGCCTAAATAGCAAACTGTAAGTAAAATAGTCATGCTGTTGGCCCCATGTTTCTTTCACTGCCATTATGTTGTCCTCCATTTTACTTATTGTGGATACTGATCAGATACCCTCAGAGTAGGTCCAGCTGACTGATATATTGGCAAGTGCAACATAAACCACACTTTGCCCTTCATTGCTTCCCTCATCGCAGACACACCCACTGGGTACAGCAGGGACCTTGGCCCAGGAAATCCACATTTTTTTTCCAGACTAAAGTTTCTGATTGTCCAAGCTGGAAGTTCTGGAGAAGCCTTCCCCCATGGAGGCAAAAATAAAGGTCTAACAATTTTCAGTGCAGAACTTTACCAGTTTCTGGAAGGGAGCATATGACATGGCTGCTCTATATAGCAATGGACGGTGCTCATTGACCTGAAGAGAAGCCCTCTCAAAGGTGCAGGTGTCCTTCGTTGAGATTTGTCTTCCCTGCCCACTGCATTTAAACAGCATCCTGTTGTAAGGGAGAGTTCCAGTTAGTGTTCGAGGTTGACTTGGATGCATTTCTAGTTGCTGGATCATTTAACATCACACCACTGTAAAAACTTCACTTGGTAAAGGTTGGGTTTGTTTGGGTTTGTTTTTTTTGGGGGGGTGTTGTTGGTTTTGGGGTTTTTTTTAGGTAGGGTTATGTAATTTTCCTTCCTACTGTATAAACAGGTTGGGTTGGTTTCAATAGTGCTTTGTAATTACATTAGCTCAGGAAAGAATGCTGACAGTGCAAGGAATACATATTTTTACTGATAACAACAACCTTTGTAATGTCTTGTGTAACTATTTACAATGAAACCTGTTTTAAATGGCCTCCCAGAGAGCCAGTGAAAAGTATTTGCCCAGTAGAAGTAGCCCCTAATTGGAAGTCTAGCACTGTTAACCTAATGGCAAACTATAATAATGCCATTGCTTATTGCAAGTGGCGCTTATTGCAGAATTGTGGTGTATTTGGGGACATTCTGCAAGTAGGCCTCTACAAAGAAATTAAACTACTTTTCAAATTCTGCAATTCATTTTTTCTGAAAGCATTTCCCTTTCCTCCACGGTTTTAGCTTACTGCCTCTTGTTAAGACAGATTTCAGCGGTGAATGTCATCCTGAATTATATTTTAATCTTTCATCAATTAGTGAAATGCTCCAGGAGGATAAGCAAAATGTATTCAGGAGTTCAAAGTCAAATGGCATGACACGGAGAGGAGAGTAGGCAAATGGCATGACATGGGAGGCAGGACAGCCAGAGTCTTAGTTTTGCTGTTTGTTGAAATCTCTGGGCAATTTGCTTCACCTGTCTCTTCCCCAGTTGTTTAATTTGAATAACTGTGTAATTAAATATTTGCTTGTCTGAAAGGGACAGTATGAAAAACTAAAATCAGTAACTTATACTTGGCAAAACCCTTTGTCCTACTCCTTCATACAGGAAATACTGAAGTGCAAGAAATGTTATTGGTGCTATAATGTCCATTTCATAGGACAGTTTAATACATTTTATGACCTCACACTGAGAGTTCAGAGATCTGTTTGCAGTACAGGGTGGCAAAGGCTGAAGCTTGGTCTGCAGTGACATCAAAAGCAGCAGTCCTGGCCCTTCCCTTCCCCCATGCTCTCAGTGCTCTGTGCTACTCCTTTGTGCCCGGGCAGTGTTCATTGCCTTGCAGCCGCTGGGGAGATTGGGATCAGGCAAATCCCACAATTTAGGAAGAGGGAAAAAAGCATCAACCCAGGACAGATGAGGGTTTCAGCAGCAGCAAACTTTTAGAGCAGCTCAGCTGTTTTGTGAAACCTTGTCTCGAGGCAGCACGTATCAATGAAAGCTATTGGTACTTCACGTAAGTACTGGCTGCAAGAGAAGTCCTGGCATCACTGGAATAAAAGGCCCAGCTCCCACTGAGCTCGAAGAGGTCAGAGCTTCCCCTTGCAAGGTGTGGCTTCCTATCAGCCCTCAAGCAGCATTTTGGGATGGCTTAGGCAGCTGCCAATACCGCCCCGCTATTGGCAGCTGCAGTGTTTACCCCCTTGCTGAATCAGTTCCTGAATCACTCACTACTGGTTATGAGTATGCATATGAGGATTGGTTATGAGTATGCATGTGAGGATCAACATACGCACTCCTGATAGCATCATCGCAGGATGATCATTTTTGCAAAAAGGCAAGGATGACCATGTGAATGGCCATGGGATTATTACAGCAGCTAAAGTGATTGTCATTTTAGTTAAATCTCCTATTAAAAGACTGTCAAAACTAAGTGTACTATTGTCTGTTTGTACTACAGTGGTGTCTAGCAGCTCCAGTTATGACTCGTGACTCTGTTTCACTGAGAATGCTAAGTATGCATAACAAAATGTTGATCTGTGTCCTAAGTAATGTGTCTACTCTGTTCTCTGAAGCTAGTGTTTCTTTTTAGCACTTCTAAAGGTGTACAATTAAACTGTCATAATGAACCCAGCTATTTCAAGATAACGTTCTCAGTGGAGATACAGTGCTTTAATTTTGCCACAAAATAATATGAGTCAGATGATAATTGACCTGGTATTGTAACCTCATCCCAGGTCAAACATGATTGATTTACAGTGTGACTTTATTTCATAATAGGCCCTTCTTCTTATGGCCATAGCCTCCTAGCATATTTATTTTGCAGTTATTTGAGATGGTACTATTCCTAATGTTTTTCTTTTCCCTCTGTTGGAGATTACTACTCCAATAGCAGAAGCAGCAAAACAGCAAGTGTATCTGCACGTCAGCTTCTCCAGTTTACTGTTTGCAAATCCATCAAATCAAAGAGCTTTCAGCTCATCAGCTTCAGGATGAAGTGACCAGAAAAAGGGAAGGAAGTAGAACAACCCTTCTTTTTGTTCCTGTTTTTGCTGCCTGCCATAACTTTTAGTGGCTGGAGGCTGGGGGGGGCGCATATCTTAGTGGAGGAAGTAGGGCAGGATACTGGATAAACTATCCTTATTTTTTTAAGCAAATGTTTATAATTTTCTTTAGCTGGCCTGAAGCTAAGTATTTTATACATACTATCCTTTAGCAGTGCAGACAAATCAGAACTAAAACCAAGTATTTATAGTCTTGACCAGAACTATGGAGAGTACACTTCTCCCTACAAATAGACTTAATTCCATAAATTAACTGACCTTTTTTTTGACTCTTAATTTAGTCAATGTATGCAAAAAGTTAAAAGACATCTAGTGAGGAAAAATACTAAGTGCCTCTAAGGTAAGTATGAAACAGACAGAAGGAGGTGATTATGATACAAGTAATAACACGTAACTGCCTACTTACTAGCAAACCATTTATGTTTCCTGGGAGAGAGAGGCTTTAAACAAGGATGTGGAATAAATTAACTTAGTGGCCTTATATATATATTTTTTGTGTGTGCGTGGGTATCCTTTGATGCCACTGATGATCAAAAGAGAAAGCAGAAAGGTATTATGTACAATAAAAGATGATGCCACCTGACAAAGCAGAGGCCAAGAAGGTGAACAGATTGAAGGGATGTGAGAAAATATAGGTAGAGTAGCTCTCAACCAACACAGGACCAAAACAAGTAGTATTTTTGACATGGTGAGAAAAAGGAAATAATGGAGAGAAACAAAAGTAGACATAGTATGGCCAAAGTGATGAGGCTGGAAGAAAGACGTGTTTATACTAGAATTTAAAAATCAAGATTGTATCTGCTAAACTGGTGGAAAAGCAATGGCAGCAGCTTATCTACATGACTTTGCTATAACATAAAAAGCAAACACTTTGTAATTTAAAAAAAACTTACTATGAAGTTGCGCGACAATTACTTATAGTGCAGATACAATTTGCCACTAGTTGAAGGCAGAGAATAAACTGAGCCTCAAGTGTGTTTTGGGCTATGAAGACTCCCATGGTGCCCTCAGAACCAGTATAAGGCTTTGTGCCTCATGAGATCCTTTCCAGATGCCTTATACTTTCTTCTAATAAATCTATTGCCTTTCTCTGTAGGTGTATAGCTTTTACAGCACTTGAGAAGTGGCTAGTATCTCTTCAGATAGTCAAAACAATCCTGGTGTTTTGATGGGCTTACATTTTGCTTCATGGATTTAAAGTGAAGACCTCACAGTCTTCCCCTCACCAATTCGTACTCGGGTATCTTTGCCCCTATCATGTTCCACTCTCTCCTTGCTCACATATAAATGGGAATTGGGTGGCCTATTATGAATATTACAACATGCGTGTATTTTCCAGTGCACAGCAATTACTGTCACCAACCTTCAGGACCTCCACTGCCACCGGTAACAATGTGTTGCTGGCACAGGGACTGGTACCTTTACGCGGAAGAAAGATTTTTCTCAGGACCTAGTCCAAGAATCATTCTACCAGAAATACTTCAAACCTGCCCATGTTGGCACAAATTTAAACCTCATTTTTTTCAGTTCTTTCTTCAGTAGCACAGATAAGATATATATTTACTAAAAAAACAAATGAAACAAAAACCCTCAAATGCTATTCTTTCTTGCCAGAGAGGAAAAAGGTTGAGCCAGATGATGATCTTGATGTTTCCACTGCTTATCTCTTATATTTGTTATCTCTTATATTTGTTAATGGTTATAAAATGATCAAGTACCTTACAGCTGAGCAGAACACAGCCACGTTATAAACATCAAAGGCTGATCAGGTTGGAAAGGGGGATTAGGAGATTTTGACACTTGTTTTAGGTGCATTGGAAACACACTATGACCCTGTGACACTTTCCCAGATGGAAAGAGCTGCCCATGTAGCAGTTGTGCCACCAGCTGAAGGAACACCCCCCCCCC
>VYZV01042964.1:26511-46217 GCA_013401275.1 Pandion haliaetus | reverse complement strand
CCCCCCCGCGGGAGAGGGCAGTCTGATGAACACTGCTGACTCTGGGCAAAGGCTCATCCCGGGATTTCCAACATTCCGGTCACGGTTATCCCACCCATTCTCACTACAGGCATAGGATTCAAGAATATACTTTAGAAGAGACAGACTTCACCCTCTGGAGGTTAGGCTGTTGACGTTGACAGAGGAAGGTGCAGTTCAGTAATGCTGAACAAATGCTCCTGGCCCCTCTGGTCTTACCCCACACCACATCACCCTCTTCTTTAGCTCACGTCTTTGTGGGCAATTCTGTCACAAAACAACAACTCAAAAATCTGCCTCAGCACCACCGCGGGCTCAGGGAGCTGCAGAACCATCGGGAGAAGCAAACAGCAAGAGGGAAGAGGGCAGAAGAGTGAGGAGCTTCTTGAAAGGGCTGGGCTGGGGAACACTGCATATCCTTCAGTTGTAGGGAAGGAAGAGTACACTGACCTAAGCATGGGAGAAGCTAGAAAGAGAAGAGGAGACGCAGCCTGAGAGACAGGTTTGTCCCTGTTAAGAAAAGTGTCAGCGACATTTTTTAATAGATGCGGAGGTAAGGTACCCAGTTATAATCTCTTATATTTGAAAATGTTGACTGCAGGCAATACAAATGAAGGATATATTAATAGGAGCAAACAAAGCTAGACAAATAATGTTTGATGCTTCCCTACATCCTCTGCTCAGCTAACTTGGTACATTTCTACATTCAGAGAGCTTATGGTTAGGGATACATGGCGAACAATCACAGCAAAAAATGCTTCAGGTAAAATAGGGTGATAAAGGCAAACTGGACAGAGTTGAACAATTTAAGTGCATTTTAGGCACTAATAAATTCATAAGCGCTGGTGAAGACATAATCTTTTAACAAAGTGAGGCAAGTAAACAAATGTAAGAGCTAGGTTTGTAGTTACCCTACGGGAAGAAATAAGAAACAACCAAATGAATAAAATAACTCTTTGAGTTAAAGAGCCTGCAGGGACCATTTAAATTCAAGCCAACACAGATGCCAGCTTCAGTTTTTAAAGACCAGGAGGGATTTGTAGAAATGCAAACCTTTTTTAAAAAATACGATCATATTCAGAATAATTCATTTACAGAGCTCCTTTTCTGAAGGTCTTCAGGTTCTTAATTGTGTCTCTGAAGTGACCAAGGCTAATTAAGGAAAAAATAAGATACAGAAGCAGAGAAAAAGATATTGTTCACGAAGATAATAAAAAGAAAGCCTTTAAAAATGTAAAAGAAGCCCAGCCTTCCAAGAAAAAAAAAAAAAAAAAACAGCTCACACAAACATTCCATTGCATGCAAAACAAAACAAAGCAATTCTCTGATACAAGAATCAAACTGTGGTGCTGCTTAATTTGTAAATGTAACTTTCAAAACAAAGGGATGCTCTAATTTTTTTTGTTGTTGTTCTTACTATCATCATTAACATGGGCAGAAAGGATTTTTTTAAAAAATGTGCCTGTTTCTTTACATTAGGAATTCACTGTCTACAAAAAAAGGCCCTTCAGATTTTCCAATATATGTTAGGAGTTCACAGCAAATATTATTTTTAAGTTAATTTTCTTCTAAGAATTAGTCAACATTTTTGTCACTTTATAGTGGCACTCTAGACTATTTTGTGCCAGTGTAACTGCATTCAGACGAAATACTACAGTAATGCAAATGCTCTTCCTCCCCCTCAAGTGCCTACATCCAAAAATTACCTTCCAGACAAGACAATTACAGACAAGACCAAAGGCAGGAAAAAAGGAACATTTAAAATAAAAGATACACCTAAAAATGCAGGCCTTAGCTATACATTATAAAAGAAACAAAATTAAATAATTATATATAAAAATCCAGAGTGCTTTTAAGATTCTGAAATGACTCAAGCAGTGTTGCTAGCATGAGCTAGTTCTGTCATGAACTACAGCAAGAAGCAAAAGGTGAAAGTTACAGTTGTCTTCCAAAGTAACTTGTTTAAATGAAAAAAAATGGGTTTTATGAATTTCAGAGATCTACAGAAGTTATTTCTTCAGCTAAAACCATAAGTCAACAAGTAGAATCAAACCTGAAGTAAATCAAAGGTAGAAAAAAATAAGTGTAGGGCAGCAACAAAAAAAGAATGAAAATTAATACAATGGATGGAAAAGTGGAATTAAGCATGGGGGAAAAAAAAAAGTAGCTGATTTTTTTATATATAGTTTTCTTTTCCCTGGTCTTTTTTTGTTTCTCTTTTTCTGAATGGGATTAGTCTTTCTAAGTATTCCATTTATTTTACCGGGCAAAATCAAACACAAAGAGAATGCAGGGCAGTCAGGAATGTAGCACTTTAACACCGAAATCTGATACTACCAGGCTGGATGTAGCCTCCGTAAAGCACTTCTTGGTCAAAGGAGGAATGATCAGCAAAACGAACTCTGAATCACATTATCACATTTCACTGTGCACGGCTCAGACAAAAAAAAAAAAAAAAACCAACAACAACAAAAAAAAACCCAAAACGGAAAACCACAACAAAAAAAAACATTAGACCGAAAAGGCTACTAACAGCTTGGTGGAGAAGAACAGAATGAAAATAAAATATTCAAGAAATATCACTGGAAGAGCGTGTTGACCATGTGAACTTATTAAGCAATTTCTCAGATTCTTCTCGGACTTTTTTGCACATAAACAAAACCAGCTCGTTGAGAGCTCAACGTGCAGTGGCTATACGGGGCTCTACATACAGAGATAAAGCTGACCAGACAGAAACTGCAACAGCCTGCCAAAGCGCTATCATCTTCTAGGAAAACAAATGGCACAGCCTGAAACCAAAGAACTTCAAGCAAATCCTTTCCCCCTCCCTCCCTCCCTGCCCCTGCACACCCAGACACAGCCTCGGGCTGGCAATTCAGCCATTGAAAAGGTGCAATCCATAGAATAACGACGCTGCTATTTGCCTTTGGTGCTGATAATGAGTTATGAGGCTTTCTGGGAATTTTTATGTCCGATCAGAGAACAAAGATATTCCTACCTCAGCATTTAATTAACGAACTAGCTTATTTTAAAGAAAATGATTGTCTCTGATGTATGTGCTTTTATAAAGCTGCATGGACTAAAAGTAAAAATAATCTGCTAAAAACGCATTGAGTAACTACCCCAACACGTGTCACAGTAAAACGGAGAGGAATAACGCCATTAGTGGTAACCCAGCATCTAATTAGCATACATCCAGCTATCTGTTCCTCCTTCAGACACTTAAGAAAAAGGAGGGCAGTGGTGTGACTTGAGGGGTGAACAAATGCAGCCTGCATCTGCTGTCAAGGGCAACGTGCGAGTACCTGCCATGCATTGTTTACCACGTATTAACCATGATAACCATGTTTACAGACTGTCACTCAAGGTTTGTCTCTACTAGCGCGTTTTTGGCCTCTCGCTGTCAGTGGTAGCAGCTTTATTGGCTTTCCCACGCAGGTACCCTTTCTTGCCAGCCATAGTAAGCATCCGAGGGGCTGCTCCTATCAGCCTCTTCCACGCAGCTGGCTGGCAGCAGCGGGGCTGTTTGCAACAACAGGAACTCAAGGCATGCTCTTTACAGCATCATTAGCACCAGATAACAGGAACAGGGCCAGGGTTTGGTTGGTTTTTTCTTTTTTCTTCCCCCCCCCCTTCCTTTTTTTTCTTTCTTTCTAGCGGTACTGCCCAGAACAGCAGAAAGAAAGAGCAGAAAGAAGCAAAACGTAGAAAAGGAAAGAGAGATCGGCAATCAAAATGTACAGGAAGAAAACAAAAGAGGAAAGGGACAGAGGAGGAGGTGCCATAAGGCATTAAAGTAAATAAATTCACACTTCATTCCTACTGTATGGGGTGTTTCTCTATAAAGCTTAAATGTATTGCATACACGCACCCATGTCTCCCAGTGTCTGGTAAACTGCTGTTTTAGAAAATACTCCTGTCTCAAAAAACCCATGAAAGGCTCTTGTTACCTAGATTCGCATTTCACAGTGCTATAAACCCATTTAACAATTTAGGTTATGTATTACCATATAAATGCTGAAAGTAACTCAGGCTGGGTGTGCATACATTCATTTCATTTAACTGGTTCATCATATGTTGCTGCTTATTTGCTGTCTTTGTCTGGGTGGAGTCCTATGAGAACTGGTTCTTTCACAAACTTCTGAGTTCTGCTGCTTGTGAAATGTATGTAACTCATCATACGTACGCATTTACTTTCTAAATATACCTCTATGCCCTTTGTTATTCATCCTAACCCAGCAAGAACTTCCTTGATTTGTAAGACTGATAGTATGAGCCTTACTTTTAATGGTGATTTCTCATGTTTACAAACTTTCCCAGACAACCTTTATGAGTCAGAACCAAGGATGAAACACAGCCAAGTGCAGTTCTGCTGAGCTGCTGGTGATAGCCCTGCCAGCCGAAGACACTGACTGCGACGAAGAGATTAGAAAGCATAAAGCAGATCAAGAGGAATGGGGACCTTTACTGGATAGTGCCAACATCCTTGGGATTGCCTATTAATAGAGGGTGTTCCTGAGTGATCAAGTAGTTCTGCATAAATGCATTTTATTAAGCAAGGAATATTTAACCTCTTTGTGGGTTATATTTGTAAATACTGGAAAGCCAGTCTTTGGATTAGAGGAAAATGTGGGGCATCTAATACCTAATGGGTAAGAATGGGAATAGAGGTGGGGAGGAGAAGAAAACTTTATGCTCAGCCCCTGGTGGGAGGCAAGCACAGCACCTGTTTAAGGCATAGGGTCTTGAGGAGCACAGCGGGAGCACAGGTAAAAAGTTGCAGCCTGAGAGGTAGCACTGCCTTTCTGCTGTTAGTCCTGCACGCTGGCTGCTCCTCTAGACTGCTGTGTACGTCCTCTCTGGGCTGTAGGTGCTACAGCCCACACCGAATGCTGGAGCAAAAGCTGCCTCTCTGCAATTGCCTATGCTGCCTGGCCTCCTACGTGAGGTCTCTGACCTGTGGACTCCTAGGCTGGGCTCCTACATGTTTTGCACGTAGAGGTTTGGGAGGTAGGCACCTCCCGCTGCAGCCGGAGACTCCTGACGTCTCCAGTCATTGCCTGGGCAGAGCGGCCTTTTGATTCTGCCTGTGCAGACACGCATGCCTGTTTAACACATGGAGACCTTACAGTCTACGGGTTCTGCACGTTGAAGCAGTACTACAAAGGGACTAGGCGATGAGATGACACATCATCTTACAGGCTTGTTTTCTTCACGCTGCAAAAGAGTCTTTTAATGTTGGAAGAAAATGCCGGAGGAGAGATTGCTGCTGGTGGTGTTTCACAGCTTGTCATTTGTTGTGGTTTATTTGGTCACTAGATCAACCAGGAACCTTGCTCTCTATTCTGTCAAAATAAGTTCAATTACAAAAGGTCTTGCTATGAGGAAATGAGTGCTAGTGTTTGGGCAGAGATTGCTGAAACAGCCGGTTGGCTACACACCAATTAAAATAATCTTTGTTCAAAAGCTCATGTATAGGAGTTCCAGGATCTGGATAATTCCCACTCATCAGAAGGCTAACAATTTGGCTTCTATTAGGAAAATGAACAAACTTACTGACTGACATTTAGACATGCCCAGTGTAGCTTCTGTACCATGCCAGAGAAGTGGGAATAACATACAACTGAACTTCAGGTCCAAAGGAAAGGAATGCGTCTCACTGAGTTGGCAGTACGACTTGAAGTTGTCCAACTTTCAGTTTACTTTATTCAATATACTCATTGATAAAGAAAGATCTAATGAGACACTTTGCCGGAACTCTTAATGTTTTTTAACAGTTTTGCCAATCAGTTTCCAGTTACTTAGAAATCTTTATTAGACAAAACAATTTAGTAATTCAGGTGATGGTTGAGTATTTTCAAGTAGGATCAGGAGATAAGCGAATCTGGGCAATAGCAGCTGGTACTGATGGGACTGGGGAAAAAAATGGACACACTTAGAAAACCTCTTACCTGGGAAAACTGCTCCGTAAGACTTAACTACTTTGATAGCTTTCAGCTAAATACCTCTATCATTCATCTGTTGAAATATACTTTTACTCCATTCACCACAACACCTGAGTAATTAATGAATATATTGTTATTGTTTCAGACTTTTTTGGATTTGACAAGTCTGATTTTTTTTGTCACTCATTTGCTCATTACTCTGACTAGGATTTTTTGGCTATTTGTGATCACCCATATTTCCTCCTTTTGTTCACTACTGAAGTAATATTGCTCTATATGTTCCCACACCCATGCTTTCGACATGCTTCATTTCTTGCATCAGCACCATAATGACTTTTCAGGAGAGTTCAGCTGTAGGCCATAATTTGCCATAATTTGCTATAATAATAAAGTTCAGGGTCAGAAAGTGAGATGTGTGTGGAGCACAAGACTTGACATTTTCAATGCTGAGCACCAAAGTACACAGCTAGGGAAGGAGAGGCCTGTGACAGATTTGAAACCTGATGTATTGTGAAACCCCAGGAATGCAAATAAACATTTTGTATCAGCAGAGAGAATACGTTCCTAGACAGTCTGCTGTAGATGGCTATGGTTCAGAAGCTATGTGATGTTAGTATCACGTCCTCTTGATTTTCATTGCTTCTTTTGTTTCCCAATTAACATTTAGATGTATTTTAGTCCATTGATTCTTTAGAAGGACTGATTTGGGATGGCAGCAACAGCTGTCTCTGGTTAAAGCAGTAATTGTCAGTGTGGACGGTTCACGAAGGGGAGCAAGTTAAATTAATCATGCAGCAAAATGTGTAACACTGCAGAAGTCAATGGAGGCACTTTGCATGTACACCACTGCTGCTGAGAGCACATCTCTCACCATTATTTATAAATGATGTGGAAAGTTCCCCTCCAGCAGCATATTGATTTAACAGCCTAAAAACACACACAATATAATACTTTCTGTGGTTCTCAGTCCACAATCAGAGCAAGTTCAAGGATGTAAACCCCAGGTATTATCAGCTAGGTTACTCCAGTGTATTTACACTAGATCTGCTCGTGGACACTTTTCTACTCAGCTTTGTGCAAGAGCGAAGTATCACTTGGAGAAGTTCAGGTCACTTGGAGAAGTTCAGGACAGCATCACATAGAAAGGAAGTGCCATAACTGAGTTATGCCCTAGAAATGTGACCACTGGCCATAGCCAGCAAACAGCAGCCAAACAAAGGCAGACCAGATAGTCCAGTATTTAATCCTGTTTGATAGGCACTGGTTTCTAGACAGTGTTACTGCAAACAAAACGAGCAGCACGTACACCTACAGGCCACTCAACCAGGGGAGAACCAGAACCAGGGGAACTTGATTTCCTGCGTATTTGTCATATGCGTGACTGACTGGGGTGCTTTTCCTGCTGTGGGAGGGTCCTGCTCTTAGTCTCTGTGCTTCCTCTCAGCTTTCCCAGGTAAACTCAAGTGTATTGTAAGGTATGAGCTCACAGAGCAGTTTCAGAAGGTAATTACTGGAGTCTCTATATGTTATAGTGACATTTAAAGCACATGAATTATTTTTGAGACCTCTATATGCATCTGTGAAGTTAAACTGGCCAGCATGTCCCGAGCAGAAATTGGCAGTAAGATCACAAAAGGATTATTTCTGTGAAAAACCAGCTAAAATTGGGAAACTTTATTCAGTAAGTCCCTGAACTTAGGTCCTTTTTTATGGTAAAAAGACATCAAATTTACAGAACTGCCACAGTGTACATGTTGGTGATGTCAAGTGCAGGGAATGATGTTTTTGGAAATTTGATAACTTCCCATGGCACTGATACAACAGCAAATAAATCTTTATTCTGAAATTACACTAGAATAACTTCATCAAAAACACAAAAAATGAAGAAAATAAGCACAAATGCATGTGAAATAATATAATTTTATATTTCATGCACACACACCATTTTATGCAGATAGACATATTACTAGGAATTTCATTCTCTTGTGATTAGTTTTGAGGAATCAATTTATCTTTGCTTACAGATGGGCTTGAGATTATCAAGTTAAAAGCATGGGAAATGCAAAATCTTTTCATATCATTCAGTTTATCAAATAGATTTACAAAATACTTTCACTCAAATCCATTTTTTCTGGATGAACCCACCTCTTTTGTGGATGAAAACAGTGTTTCTTATTTTTCTTTTTGGCAAGAATAGAGTTTTTAAAGGGTAAAGATGCTGTTACTTCAGCTGTTAATATTAAAATTGTAGACTGTGTACCTTTAAATGTGTGTTTTTTAAATGGAAGTCAGAAACAGGTATCGGGAAACATGAGGTATCAGTAGGTAGACTGAGCTCGAGAATCTAGTTTATAAGCTTTTCGAACACTGACAGTAGAAAATCAGATGGAAAAATGCAGTCCCAATCAAAAATTCCTCTTGTAAAATTCTCATAAATCTATTTGTTTGCTTGCTTCAGCAGCATTTTTTTGCTGCTGAAAAGGTCAAGGTTTGTTTTGCAAACATCTTCCCCCTGCCCCAAACCCATCCTCAGCAAAATGATATACAGGCAGGAATAAGGGATATCAACTGACCCTAGGAAGTCAGTCTCCCAAAGCAGATGCAGCTTGGTAATTCAGTGCAGTACCAATGCTATATTTATTTTCTTACGTCACAGGTCTCACAGGCTCTCACGAAATTACTCAGAACTGATTGTTTCTGTAAATAAATCAAACTTTGCTGGTTGCAGTACAGAGGCAGAAAGGCCTGAGATTTGAGAAGCCAAATTTAATTAAAAAAACCCAACAAACAACAAAACACACCAAAAAATTCATATTTTCATCATATGCACACATACATATGATTCATGAAAAAAGGAAAATAGCTTTCATTATTGCTCCCATTCATTAAATACTTGTAACTTCTTCTTTTCTCTTGGAAAGCAATTTACAGAAGATACAGTCCATGGTGTTGGTGGTCTATATACCTTCCCTTCTTAAGTTTATTCCCAGCCACATCCTCTATGAGTGGTTGGCTCTGACTGCTGGTGAGTCAGCCCTCCCTCCTGCCCAACCGTGCCTCTAGGCAGGAGGACGTGTTCAAGACAGGGGTGCAACTTTGCAGCCTGGCACTCAGCAAGCAGGGTTGAGGAGAAAGCACCACAGGTTTTGGTCCTACTGTTGATGAAGACATGGATCTCAGCCTGTCTACAGCCTTCCAAAAGTATACCCTAATACCTACCTCAGAGTGGTCCTTTCCCCTCCCCTTCTGTTTCAGGTAGCTCCCGTTCCTTTGCAACAGCTCAGCAAAAGAGAAGCCATACCAAAATAGCTGATAACCCTCAGGCTAAGATTTGTCTTAAAGAAGTGCAAAACAAATTTTACAAGAAAGTTGTTGCTCTTACTGAATTTTGTGGAAAATCCTAGGCTACTGGTTGCGTAATGTGGAATTGGAGCATAACGGCAGATGGCCATTGGGGAACTATGTGGAGATTATTTATTTCTCCACCGGTTCCTGAAAGCAGATGAGGTTTTGTGGTGGGTTTGACATCAGGCTAACTTGTACCTTTTTTAAAGAATGAGGTGCTGTGGTTGCAGAGAAGTAGCATTTCGGTTCCTGAGGAGCCACACCTAACCCAGGGTGGCAGCAGTCTCCCCCGTCAACTAATAGTTGAATGAGATTTCTGAATAGAGGGTGTTAGTACCCCAGTTTCAGATTCAGATGCCTAACTTCTGCTGCTTGCGAATCTTATGTCACATAGGTCTTCTCCTCAGGTCTGTTTCAGGGGGCTAGTATTTATGCACAGATAAATTTTTTTAATACAAAAATCTCAGTGTATACACATGAATAGTTGCACTGCCAAAATGAACTCCGCACAGTTCTGCTGCTGTCAATTGCATTACCTGGATCTATACCTTTAAATTGTGGGCTGAATAGCTTTTGACACATTCTGCATAGGCTTCTTACGGAATATTATTAAATGCAATTAATAAGAGCCTGCTAGCAAATCTTTTCAGTTGTAAAATATTGGAAAATATTCAGTTTGCTTACAACATCACGCAATTGTAAACTGAGAGTTCTGAACTAAATTCCCAGCTGGGAATTTAAAAGCATATGTCCCATTTATTTTTTCACTACTCCTTTTTGCTGTCCACAGTGAGAACTGGTCCATTGCTAAAGGCACATAACAGATGGTAAACCCCCACTACCATATGACTCTTATCATCCCATTCCTCTGCATACCTAATCTTATAAATTGAGTGTAATTGACTATAAGGGTTCACCCTACATGTGAAAGCATCCTAGTACGTCATAGCTCTAACAAGAAGACTAAGCAGACTCTTGGAGCTGATGCTGCTTTTCCCATGTCTATTTACTTAGGCAATCTAGAGTAGTCAGGGTCATTTAAATGTGAGGTTCAACAGGGAAAGTAAGCTTTTCAGAGCACTGGAAGAACTCCACTTCCATCAGCTCCTCCAATCCAAAATTAAACAGCTTATCAGATTTATCCAGTTCTGTTACAGCACAATAAACACCACAAACAGTAAATAAACTGCATCATCACTTAAAAAAAAATTCTTGGGTTTAATTTATATAATTTCATTGCCATTGAATAGATCTTTGTGCTACCACTTTCAGCCTGAAACATAATGACCCAAATACTTCCTTTAGTTTTTGAAGTGTTAATTTTATTTTCTTCTTCAACACTACCTTGATAGCTTTCAAAATAGGTTAACTTGCATGATTTTCAGTCTCTAAATCAACGTCCCCCTGCAGGAAAACATGTAGGCATATGTTTAGTTTTAAGCTCAAACTTGAATCCTAGTGCCTTTAGTGAAATTCAAGTACGTGCTGAAGTGCATTCCTGAGTGAGAGCACTTTCCTCAATGGAGAATCATCTTTCTCTGGATTAAAGTGGGATACTCACATGGTCATCAAGGAACACTGCTGCATTCCAGGCTGATCATCATGTGTATCCTTAACCAGTAATGATTCTCTTTAGAGTCCTCATTTATTTGACCGCTATTTAGTACTCTCTGTTTAATACGGTCTTGCAGGCCCAGTCTAGATCAGGGTGCGATTTTGTTAGGTCTTGTGCCAATGCAAAACATATCCATATACTATCACAGCTATAGCACCATTATTGTAGTACTCTGAAACATTTCCCCTTAAGCTCACATTCATAACTGAATTATCATGGCTTAACAAGTTACTGTGGACCAAGCGAGCCATGATAACAATCCACATGAATGCTTTTAGTCCATGGTAAATCTGAAGTGATATGACTTGGCGTAGCTTTCAGTGCAAGACAGTACCTTGCATTTGCAGCAATGAGACCAGAGTTACTCAGCTGACATCATGGAATGTGTATATGAAGCTGATCCTTTTTTTTGTGCTAGAAAAATGTAAATCTTTAAGTCTGTTAATGCAATTAAAATAGTGCAATCTTCCTAGTTATAGTATATTTAGTACAGTATCTATTTAGCACACTTAATTATAGTGTAATTAAAACAGCACATATTTCCAATCTGAATTCACAATTAGTATAAAAAAGTTTTATACCACTATAGGTATTTTTAGAGACAAGACTAAAGAAAACCTTGTGTACTTTCACCTGGAAGTGTAGCAACATTCATTCTAAAAGTTTTTCCTCACTAATTATTTCAGTGTCTAAAATTTGCAAATGAAAACCAGGCATACTAAAAAGCTACCAGAGAAGAATGCTATTATGGGTAGAACCAGTCATGGTAACTTTAGTTGAGGTTATTCACAATTACTCTATAAATTCCTGGTTTTGGTTGTTTCTAACTTTACCAAATGTATGTTATCCAAGCTCTGATTTTTCCAATCCCAATTTTTCCATGTCGGATATATACTTCAGGTTGAATTACAAGTAAATTAACAAAAATATGTTGACAAATATAGCTGCTCTGAGAACAATATTAGAAGAAAATAAACTTTATTTTCCGTGTAAGAAGAGAACAGATTTGTTGAAAAGTCCTGCTATTTCTTTGCCCAGACAGCTGAATACTATCTTCCTCTCTCCCACCTCTTGACACAGAGAACTAGGCTGCTCTGCAACGGGTCCTGTGAGTCTGGGAGTTTATTTAAACAGGTTTGCTCTGGCACTGCTTTTCTCCTCCAGCAGTTTGCAGACATTTCTATTGCAGATTTGGCTATTCCTGCTTCAGTGGTGGCATGAGCCTGTTACATATATTTTGACAAAGAAATCAAATATGATTATATAAAAGTTAGGATGGTTTGATTACAGTTAAAAACTTAGGAATATAAAGTTATAATGCAACTATAGTAGTCTTAGCTGATTAGTGTTGATTTACTTTAAGAAGCCAAGAAGATTTGCTTCTTAGAAACCCCCTTACCTTTCCCAGTTTGATTTAGATACCAAGGATTATCTTGACAATGTTACTGAGATAATGTAATTGAAAAACCAATCACTGAAAAGGTTAGATTTCAAAAATAATGATAAAGAAAGTTAGATGAAGCAACTTGTAGTTACCTGCCAAGGACCAAACTGCGCAGAATCACATAGAGAAGGTCAAGAAGCGGACAAGTGAGGAAGACTATGAAAGACCACCAGAGGACTCTAGAAGACCACCAGAGACCTTCAATGTGCATGTGTAAAGGACATTTGCATATGCTAATGAGTTCCCAGAAATCTAATGAATATGCATGACATTTCCCAGAAACGTAATGCATATGTATAACAGATGTGTATTTAACCTGTACAATTAGACTAAACAGGTGCACACGATAGGTGGATCGATCCCCCGTGTGCCCAGTGCTGCAATAAAGGAGTGCCTGCTTCTTAACTTCTCATTGCTGTTAAGGAGTTTTATTCCGGATTTCGGCAACAAGCCCAACCTTGGAAAATTCTGTATTCATTTATTATTTGGGAGACTAACTGTGTTTCTCTGGCATGCAAGCCACAGAAGCGAAACCAGAATGGATCTTTATGAAAATAAGTGAGTTAATTAAATCTTACGGATTTAATCCAAGTTTATTAGCAGTGAGGGGGCACTTTTCTAGCCTATGGGCTTTTTCTTTGTTAAATTCCAAAGGGCTGTTATACCAATGGCAATAGAATTTTGTAAAATGGTTATAAATTTTTTTGAGTTGAAAGTATGTAAGTCACTAACAGCCCACACTTGACACATGAAAGAGAAGTCACTACCACCCACTTCTGTCATAATGAACACATTGACATTTGTAAGATTTCACAAACAGGTAAAGTATACCTTCTCCCAGTCTCAGCAATTCATTTTATAGATGTATATTAGCAAAGGTGGGTCCTAAGGAATGATTTAAATGGCCTTACAAATCAGGTCAGGGAGGATTTTCTCTATGTGTGAGCAGTCTTTGCTGAGTTAATTTAGGTAATTGGTGAGGGCAGCCACTCTACAAAGCGCTACATGAGTTACTGTGTCAGCACTTGCTGGGATTTCTGGGGATATATCCCGTGGCTCTTTCACTCCATTAAGATGAATTACCCTGTGATCCCAATGAACTGTGGGAAAGTGTTTCCTTCTGAACAACTCTAGAAGACTGTCTGCACTGAAGTTGTTTAGTGCCCTTCCAAATCCTGAAAGGGTATATTACAATGCTTACTAAGGTTTTTTGCCTAGGCCCCAGGGCAGGTTAGCAACTGTGGCTGAAAGCAGAATCATTCAGGTGACAGGCAATACTGCTTGTGAAAAAAGTGTTTAGGAAGAACACATAAGTAAGTCTCACTTTATTTCAGTGTAATTCACCTAAGTAATTCTTGCATTACCTTGCATTCACCTAAGAAATACTTGCATAGTATTTCTATGAGGACATATCCTAGGAGCCCTGTCACCGGGAAGACCAAGCCCATGTACAGATAAACCTAAGGAACAAACAGGCGAGGCTGGCATCTGTAACAGAAGAGCAGAGGCTGTGGAGCATGGGATGGGAGGAAGCAGGTAATGAAGAACAACAAATGGAGGGAAATGCAGTTGTTACTTTTCTGAATCAGAAACAAAATGCATGCCAATATTGGGCAGGGTGACAGCTGCACCAACCAAACAATGCTCAATAATGTAGGCATTTGGGTTAATCTCTCCCTGAAAATCACAGAATTGCTTACCTTTTTCCACCATCTTCTTGTTCCTGTACACGTGACCAGAGGCCACAAATACAAGCACAAACAAAATATGGGCAATGTAGTTGTTTAAAGTCTTGTAAGTCAGGAAGCCAAAGCATGATTTTCTTTGCACCCATGCATGCCTTTGATGTCAGCTGAATGTATACATAAGCCCAGTTTTGACCTGAGTGTTAACAGACACCGCTTTCCAAGGAGGAATGTAGGGCTAAGATCAGGCTAGTGTTGCTTAGTAACCTCTAATCAAAAGCCCAGCCACAAATGAGAAACCTTTCTGCCTGTTTGTCTTTTTGCCTTGCGTGATACTAAGTGAACAGCCATTTTTTTCCTAATAAAAAAAAAAGAGGAATAGCTATTTCTTATCTATGATTTTGCAGTGATGGTGCTCACAGCACTTTGCAAGGAGGCCAGGATAATTAACCCAATTAATACAAAAATGACTTAAACATTCTTTGATTAGAGAGGGAGGGATGAAGGAATTCTCATATCACCAGTTTCAAGGTAGTCAAAGACGACTCTAGACTTTTTCCTGCAAGGGAGGTGATTCATCCTCTCAGTCCCACCTAGGGTCCTCCTAATCTGTTTCCCATCCCTGTGCATGGCAGCTTACTGTATCTGTGCCAGGATGAACACCAGTTTGCCTGATAGATTTCAACTAAACATCCAGTCTCACGTTTTCCCAATATTAATGTGTTTGGGGTTTTTTTCCCATTGTTAATGGTTGTCCTCTGTCTGAGAATAGGGTACAGAGAACACTCTTTGCGAGTCTCATATTTCTAGAGTAGTAAAGTAAGTGCAAGAATTTTGTAATGGAAGGAAGCATCAAATCTTGGCCACGTTGAGGGAGCTGCCTTATTTCTGATCTGTAAGCAATTGCAGGAATAGAGAGGGAGAGCTGGAAGAGTCTTTTCATTGCAGCAGTGCCAGGATCTTGTGTCTGTGACAGCCAAGATTTTAAAGCATATGGATAAGAAGGATTATTCTACCTATTTTCTGCCTAACCAACTTCTCTACAGAATAGAACAAGAAAAGTGGTAGAAAATGAGCAACCATGACCCCAATCCTCATAAGCTGCAGCTGTGCTGGATGTCGTTTCAGTTGCATGTGTTATGTCTGTGCTTTACGACTTCCCCATCATGCAAGTCTGCTCAACAGGTAGCCAAGGAAAATTGAACAGAGAACTGGGCATCCTTTACAGAAGAAAAAGGAATGACACAGACTTTATTTCATCATATTATTTCCCAGTCCCTTTGTCTCTTTTGGGGTCTATGTGTGTGTATGTCGTGAGGATACAAAAGAAGATTGTGGGTTTGTTCTTAGTGTACACTATGGTAAAGACAACTTTTAGAAACAAGTGTGGAAACACACACCTTGGCTGCGTGTAATGATGAATTCCCACTAATCCCCAGACAGATGATGAATTTCCACTAATTTGGGTAGGAGATAAGCTGCCTAAATACTTTAAAAAGTTTAAAACTTAGAAGACACCCCACCTAAGCAAAAAAATAAAAAAAGCGATAAAAAAAGACAATACTTGATTGATTAACACTATTTTTTCCTGTCAATAGAGTCTGAGGTATGAACCTCATAGGATTTATGACTTATCAACGGATGATAGAAACAGGCTGGGAAGGACTTTGAGCGGGAGCGTCTGTTTGCCATCCTGCTGGCCAGGGGAGGATCAAGTATGCCACAACCATTCCCATCAGACATTTGCCTAACCTGTTTTTTCAAGCTTGAGCACCGGACTTTTTACAGCCCTGCAGTGCATCCCAACACATGTCCTTGCTTGCCGCGAGAAACTTTTTTCTAGTACCCAAGTTTCACTTGTTGTTCAAGCCTATTAATGAGTCCACGAAGAAGGAAAGACTCATTTCCTCCTTTGTGGCAGTGTCTCTCCTCACACGACTCCTGTCCAGACTAAACAACCCAATTCTTTCAGCCTTTCTCTTATTGGCCATGTTTCATACAGCCGCTGTCATCCACTTCCTTCTCCTGTGGGCTCTGTAAATCCTTGTGAGAGTTTGTGTGTGTCTAATGCAGCTGCGCTGGCAAAGCTGATCTTCAGCTGCATAGCCAGACCCCACTGCAGGTGGCAGGGAACGGGCTCAGGGCCAGTTATATATATATCTTTACAGATCTTAGTATGCTGCTATGTATCTCTGAAGGGACAGCTTGCACTTCTAGTGTGTACAAAAGCAGAGGTTTCTCCTGTGAACTTTTCTCCCTTTCGCTCAAAGTCCATGCAAAACTGAAAGTCCATCTCCCCCAGGAGCCGTCCTTGGCACTTCTGATATGTCAGACACAAACACATGCACGGGAAACAGAACAACTATCGACAGGCACTTAGCAAACTGGTTAAAAAATAGTGAGGTTTTAATCACATGTGATTTTCCCTCCTAACCAAACATTTGGGTTTCTGGCTCGGTTTCGGTGTTACAACACTGCCTTACTTATGTCTTTTTTGAAATTGGTCTGGCTTATGTTAGTCTTAGAAGATACAGTCTTTGCGTAAAGGATACCATGCAAAAGGGTCTATCTTTATTGCACTCACACAGGATGAGGGGCATATAGTTAACCTGAAACATCCACACTCATGTGCTGCCTGACTCTGGAGACACCTGAAATCTGCATTTGATCCTAAAGTTGCACCAGGTTGTTGGTCAGATCCAGAAGCACTTTGGTTGTGACGAGGCTGAATATCAAAGCTGAACAGCTCATGCTCATGTTCCTGAAACTATGGGTGAGATTTCTTTCATCTAAAAACTTGGAGGTCTGCATCTCAACTGTTTGCCCTGCACACCCGTTATGGTTAACAGAGTGACACGGGCACTTAGTGCTCACAGTGAGATGAGCCATCTGTAAGAGTCAGTCAGAAAATCAGCATTGTCTCAACATCGTCATCGGGACAGAATGTGCGGTACAAGGCTTCTGGATGGTACCTAGCTAGAGCCTTTAGAGATAACCGCACAGTTTCTGTCAAAAAGGATGGATTGCAACTGTTGCCATAACATCGATGAAGGAATCGTGAACTTTAGACGAACTTTGATTCATTATAATACCAAAACACACCTCCTGGTCGAAGGCTACCCGCCTCCAAGGCTTACCACGCCTCGGACACTGACCCTGCGCCTGCGTGATAGCCTCGCTCGAGAAGGGCGGAGATATGCTGAGAAGGGTGGAGACTCCTGAGGCAGAGGTGGAGCAAGGTGTGTTAAAAGATGACTTCCGAACAAAGGAAATTTGAAGCTTCCCCACCAAGGACCACAACGATCGACGACGCAGCATCAGCTGGACCCAGAACCGTTACGACGTCGTGAGATCAGCGGTGGTAGCTATAACTTCTCTTTCTCCTCTCTCTAAACTTTACTTTTCTCCTTTCTTTCACCCATCTCTAACTATCGCGTGCCTCTTCACAGGCAAGAAAGTTTTACTGTGTGATTATTGCTATCCCCTTTGGTGTTGGTCACCTTAATTTTGTACTTTTGAGATCGTGGCAAACGAACCATCACGAGTCCACTGAGTGGACCGTGACACCATCCCTTGGAGGAGTCTATTCCTCTCCTCAGACAACAAAAACATTTAGATGACTCGCTCTATGCAGAGGTCCATATTTTGCCACCTGAAAAGTACTTCCTCCCGGGTTCTCTGAAGACTGCACCTACTAAGTGTTCCCAAAGGACATGGGGCCCATCCTGCAGGCCAGGAGGCCTCGAGCTCAATACCTGCACATGCATGAGCAGTCTGGTGACTGTGATACAGAATCGCTCTTAATTTGTGAAGATCAATTACATACCAGTTTCAGGTGTTCTTCAGGCTGGGAAACAGTGTTGGAAGAAATACCATGTTGTAAACCGAGGCAGAACCTCAGCCAGGAGAAGCCTGTATGCTAGCACAGCTGCTTAGGACACTCGGGTGTGCAATTAAATGGGGAGAAACAGGTAGATCGGAGTCGTAGGCACCTATTTTAACCAGAACAGCTAACGCCTGCAACTAGGCGCCGGCTTTGCAGCGGGCAAGCAGGGAGTCTGTCTTGTGAGACACTGACCTCAGCTGGTGGCTTTCCCAATTACAAGCTAAATTTCCACACCCACCTACTGTTACATCAACCGTTTCAATACGGCTGGGATTCCTAATTCTCTCCCAAAGTTTGACTTGAAATCCTAGGAGATCCTGGTGTACAACAAAGCAGTAACTCTGCCGTGTCCTCAGACGGTCCCAGGCTTGCCACAGTACCTTTGGAAAAAAAAATAAATCGCAAACTATTACAAGCCCAGATCCAAAAACTGCTTCTTTGCCTTTAATCATGATATTAATAGTAAAAAAAACATGGCCACATCTTATGTCTTATTCATTAGGCAGAAAACCATAAGAAATACAACTTTCTGCACTACGGTGATTCAGGCTGAGGAGTGCAATGCTTTATCTCAGGATTTCGTAGCACTTTGTGAACATATAAAACCACTGTACAAAGTCCACTTCTCCCTTTCCCACAAACTTGCTCATGTGTGCCCCTTTAACAGCACCAGCATTCAAGATGGGCAAAAAAGTAACAGTTGGTACCTGTGCTTTTACTACTACCACTTACATAGTAGAAGCTTAAAAGAACTGGCCCCTACCAAGACTGTGACTAGCATGAAATGGGAAGCCCTCAGGTGCTAACTTACTCCTCTATGAACATATGAACTCATGAACTATGTGGGATTTACAGGCACATTATCAACAGAACAAGCCAAGCAATACTGCCTGAGCGGTACGGTGATGACCAGCACATGAAGATGGGTATCGACATGCTAGACTGACCCGTGCCTGAGAACCGCTGTCAGGTACAGTTTGTGATTTGGCTCTTTTGCCATTAATTGTCTTACTTTGCCTTTCCATCTCATGCAAGGGAACAGCTGGACTGAAAGGAAAGGAACTTATGAGGCTAATCTGGGAGAGAGAAAAAACCCTGCAACATCCACGGATTTCAAAGAGAAAGTCTTAAATGGATAACCACAGTGTTCAGCACACTTCTGGATTTGTCCCTGCCTGATCCTGCTGTGCCATGGCTACAGGAGTGCCAAGCCCTGTGGCCTTGATACCCTCCCACGGAAGTAAAGGAACAGCTGGAGTAGTGGAAATTGTCTACATGTGGCAGACTGGACAACTGAGGATGAGCAGAGATACAGGCATTATATATTGACAGGCAGTGTCTCTTGCTGATTTTACCTGCTTTCTCTCAGCTTTTCTTCTCTTTTTCTGTAATCTTACCTAAAGCCAGGAACCTTGCTAAATACAATCTTTGTAAGAAACATCATTCTATCTATCAGAAACAGAGCTGGCTCTTGGCAGAAGCAAAGTAGAGAGCTGCTAAGGAACAGGTAGACAGGCATAGCGCATGAAGTATGGCCCAATGGCTACATTATCAAAGCGTGGTTGCTCTTGCCACTGCCAGGGTGTTATGGGTTTGTGTGGCGCGGTTTTCTTTGGTGGCAGGGGAGGGAGGCTGCAGAGGCGGCCCCTTTAAGAAGTTGCTGGAACAATTTGCCGCCCCAAAATGTCGGACGCGCGCGCCAAAATGTCGGACCCGCCTCTAGGCGGGGAGTGACGGTGGCAGCGCCTCTGGGAAACATATTTAAGAA
>VYZV01042964.1:10587-26024 GCA_013401275.1 Pandion haliaetus | reverse complement strand
GTTTGGTTTCCCTTCCTAATATCCTTGCTTTTGATTTGATTTGTAGTAAATTAAATTGATTTTGTTTCTTCCCCAAGTTGAGCCTGTCTTTTGCCCGTGACCATAAGTGGGGAGTGATCCCTCCCAGTCCTTGTCTCGACCCACGAGCCTGCCTTTGGATTTTCTCCTCATCCCAACGTGGCCAGGGGGTGGGGGTGGGGGGTGAGTGAGCGGCTTCGTGGTGCTTTGTTACCAGCTGAGCTGACCTGAAACCACGACACAGGGAAGAAGATGCCTGTGTCTGCAGCAGAGGTAAAGGGCCCTCTCTGCAGCAGCGGTCACCATCCCCTGCATCCCCCCCCTCCCTCCACCAGCAGCTAAAACCATAACTCTGCAGCACCCATCTCTGCCACAGCCTCCCTCTCCCCAGGCAGGAGCATCCCAGCCCAGGCCTCTTTGCCTGTAGCTGTAAGATCCTGAGCTTGCTTTGACCAGAAGCTATATATGTGGAGTATCAAGGCTGTATTAGTGCCTCCCAATTAAAAATCTGTTTACAAATAATTTTGGAGCATTCCTTACGTTAGAGGCACTGGTCATTCTGCCGTACAATTTATTAGGCTAAAGGATAGTTCCTGTATATCTTTTAGACCAAGTCCCCACAGTGGAATATGGCAACGTGTTAGAGAGCTCCAGTTTAATCCCATACAGGCTGGTATGGCTACATGACACAGGGCAGTGTCACGTCACTGTATCAGGTCAGGCCTCAGAAGCAGCATTGACTAGTTAGCCCTGTTTCTCCATCAGATACCATTCTGGTATTTATGCTCCAGCACTTGCAAAAACCCAGGGAAGAGGTGCTTCTTCAGGAGTCCCTATAAGGAGCCATGTTCTCCTCCTGTGCTCCATTTCAAAGGCACCCCTATGCCTGCGTTTAGTGGTCAGAGTGCACAGGCACTGAGCCACTTGATGAGGTGGAAGCCAAAAAACAGTTCCTACCAGAAGGTGTCTGTAGGACACTGATACCCTTGTACTCTGCCCTTGCACTCTGATGTTCCTCAAGCAGAACAGCAATTCTCTCTGCAGTGACTGTCAGAGTAAAGCTGGCAGTCTAAGCAAAAATAACATGAAAAAGGAAGTAGATCACTTACATAAAATCCATAGCATCCAAATATCTACTAAGACTTCATTTATACAAGTGAGCATCGTCTATGCCCAGCATCCAAGGACACTCCCACTCATCTGAGATGTACTTGACTGATTTCCTTTACAGGAGTTAATAGTCTGTTCTTTGGCACTTGATCAGGTACCTCCACAGTATTCGTAAGTGCCCCACTGATACTCTGTTACGGGGGATCTGCACAAAATAATAGTTCTGTGAGTAGCAAGACATAGAAAGCCTGCCCTCTTCCTTTTTTTTGACCTATGTTTTCTGGATCTTCTATGGTAGCATATTGATTTCCCCTTCTTGTCCCATACAGCCAATGCTGCAATTCTCCCAGGTTCTCTTTTTCCCCTCAAACCATTTCCGTACTCCATTTTCTCCTGTGCTCTCCTAAGTCAACTAAGACACTTAGCTCCGCCCTGGGTTGCCTAAGGCCTGGGGCTACACTCATCTCAGTTCTCATGCCTTCTGTAGCTCTTCCGTAATACTCCTATTCCAACTGTTCTACATGACAGCTGTGCAAGATACATTATATACTGTGGCTGACTCAAAGTCTAGGCATGCTACTCAGTTAACTGCCTGACAGGTACACCAGAAGGAGTAACAGCTGAACTTCACTGAGCAATAAAGCACTATCTGCTCACCAGTTTCCAAGAAACATGTGGGGGACAAGATTTTTAAGATGCAACTCTATCTGTGACATTTCTGTTATGGCTTAAAGGGTTTTAAAAGGCAGTGATGACAGCGTGGCTGCACAAGCCTTGTCTCTGTATTATATCTGACTAAAACCGAAAAGCCATTCTGCAGCAGCAGGCAGCAGTGATAATGGTGGCATCAAATTGAAGCTCGTATAAGGTAGGCTCTGTAGTTGTCATTGCTGCTGGCAGCTGCTGCCCTCTAGGTATGGATGTTCTACTACAGCAAAGTCTAAAATTACAAGGCTACCAAGAAGTTACACCTTGCAAACGCTACTAATCACAGAGTGAAAACCATAATAACAAAAAGTCACTAGGAATTAGTCCACAATGCCCAAAGCACCTCAGAGAACTTGGAATGTCCCTTAACAGCACAGAGTCAACCCACACATGACAGATCATTCCCTGACCTGGAGAATGGGGATCTGCCTTCTCCCTGGGACCTGGAGAAAGGGATCTTCCCACTGCCCCGCAGCAGGGCAGAGCTGATTCCTCACTCTGGAAAGGTCTGGAATCCACATGACTTGGGGGCCTGAATTTTCAAAGGGTAAGTGTTGCTGACTTTCACCTAAACCTGGGCTCAGAAGGACCAAGGTTGTGTTTGAAGAAGAAATTTCAGATCAGTTAAGAACTCGTGAAACAATTATTGTTGTGCCTAGCTCTGTCTTGCCTAAACACAGCAAGTAATGAAAATAACTTGGTGTTTTGAGAGCTTCTATTTTTTTTAATATTTTAATATATTATTTACATTTAATTTTCTTTAACCTTAATTTCTTGACTCTTAAATCTTTAATTTTCTAAATCTTTCAAGATGTCACTTAGGTCAGGGGAAGGGAGATTGCTGAAATGTATAATCAGAGCTAATCTAGATTCATTTTACAGCCATAGAGAGAACCAAGCATTTTTAATATATGATCCATCTAATTGAGGGGAGTCCCAGCCTTTTCAAATGACCAGCTCTCTGAGCTCTATCATTTCTCCAAGCTCACACATAGCAGTCTTTGAAAATTGGCAAGATATGGAATATTTTGCTCTTGTTTACTTTCGCCTTTGTTTCTGAGCTAACCTCTCTCCTGCCTTGCTTAGTTCAGGTTGTATCTAGAGTCAGATAGTGGCTCCTGATCTGGAGGTAACCAGAAGAGATGCAGTGGTCTTGCTTCTGAGGACATTCTCATGCTCTTAAGTCTTTGAGTTCTCTCAGAGTAGCAAAGTAGGAAAAATGAATATTTATGAGAGCAGCAGGACCAATGCAGCCTGGTTTTCTATGGATTAACGTTGCAAGGTGTGGGTTCTCTGTTGTGTAGTAAGAGAGCACAGAGATGGCAGCTGCAGGCTTTTCCTGAGCTGTAGACTAGTACAGCCTCCTTCTATCTTAGATCACCTATCTCCACAAAACATGCCTAAGTGATTAACTTTGTCATCTCTGACATACTACCTGTACTGGTCAGAATTGGAGAGCGGGTGGAAGAGACAGACAGGTGTTTCTAAGTATACACGCACATAAGCACACAGCCCTATCACTTAACCCGAATTTGCTTTGATGGTCAAGCCAAAAGCTGTAAGAGTTGAGTGACACCACAGGCATACTGCATATCATTTGGCTGTGATTATCAAGGTCAACTGCATACATATTTTTGGTGATGATGCCTACGTGAGGCGTTTGCACTTGTCTGGCTCAACAATCTAGTTTGAACACTGCAGACCCCAAGCTGAAGTTATCCACTGAAGTTAGAGTCACTTTTAATTTAAACTGAGGCAGCTTTATGGAGATACAAAGTCTGAGAAACTACCCAAGGACACAACAGCTGCTGTTCCCAAGACAGACAGGCAACCCGCTCCATCTCACAGGCAGTGCAGTTACAACCTCGTAGACCAAACCTGCCTTTACAGTATACGCTCTAAACCCCGGTAACAGCTTGGACTAACGTACATCTCTCCAGGAAAAGCAGAAGCAAGCCTGTAGGTAGAGGTATTATTACAGCAGTTAGCGGCCTCAAGAAAAGTGAAAACTTTCAGCACGCAAACGCTCTTCCAGCTTTGAAATACAAGCCGCAAGCCTCAGAGCTAAATACAAGTTAGATCACCTGTTCCGAGAGTACTTAGACACGCACCGGAGCAGCCAGCAGGAAATGCGGCACCTGTGAAGCGCGTGCTCGTCTACGCCCAGCGTTAGTGGGCAAGCGGTTTCCTGACGTAAGCACCAGGGAGGTCGGCAGCCACGAGAACTGCCGCGAGCTGCCCTCTTCAGCCGCAGCNCCCCCCCCCCCCCCCCCCCATCCCCGCGGCGGAGGCCGGAACGGAAAGTCCCTCGGGGCTCGGGGCCAGGGCGAGAACGTCCGGCGGGTGGCGGCGGCAGGCAGGCAGGCGGGTCGGGGGGCCAGGCAGACANCGGCCGGCGCTCACCGCGGGTTTGCTCCGGGCCTGGGCCGCGCCCCGCGGCAGTTGCTCCGCGGGGGAGCCGGCGCGGAGTGCTGGGACGTGTCCTGAAATGGGAGTAGGCGGTAACGAGTATCAGCCCCTTCGGGCTCCTTGCGCAAGTCGGCGTTTGTTGCAGCGCCGGAAAACTACCTGGTGCTCAATGAGGAAGTGCGCCGGGGAATGCCCCCCAGGTCCGGTTCGAGGTTTTGGGTCCAGCAGGGCCAGAGCTTGAGCGGTGGGACTGCGAGCGCGTCCCCTCGCCGGCGTGCGTTAGATTGATGCTCGTCCAACAGGGGCAAAACATGCACGAAATCGTACTCGTCGACATCTTTTAAAGAATATTTCTTTACTTACAACTGGCCAATAGGCGGGAAAAAAAGATAACCGTGCTGATAAATGCCAGCTCTACATAACTAAGCTCATAGCCAAGCCTTTATGCAAACATGGGAAGCCTGATTTCATTTTTGGGAGAGTTGCTCCAGCACTCATAGTTCCCCACAGCTCCCGTCTTACTGAATGAAGGCAGAACTCCTCTGGCATTCAGCAGAACAGCTAACGCTAGGCTTTTTGCGACAAAAGCCCGTCATTTATTGACTTTCGTATGAATTCAGGTGTTTGACAGAAGAAAACCCAGTAAATAGCACGGCCCTCCAGAAATGGAGAAAGGGTTTCTGCAAGCCAAAATGAAACGATAGTAAAGGTAGAAGTCTATCCTAAAAGGTACAGAGATGTATTGCCAGGCATTCTCAGTTGCACTCTCAGACCTTTAACTCTGTAATTACTCTTCCCTCTGAAGTTATATATATAAATCAGATATGTGTATGTACAAATGTATATGTATACCTATACTTGGGTTATCTAGGAAGTTGGCATTAGATGTAATTAATTAGGTAAAAGAATACTGAAAAAGGAAATTTTTTTTTCATCAGATGTGCATAGCAACTGCAACATCTATTCCTCAGAAGTTTTATTTCTTCAAGTTATGAACAATGCTTAATACCACTCTGGTAGGTACTTCCAATTGAAAATGGCAATACAGAAGTCCATTATTGGTCATCAAAAGCTGTATCAGAAGACTTATGTCTTTCCACAGTCATAGGTTTGATAAAACTTCTCTGCTCCAGATGGATTCACTATGGGACAGAGGAGGATAGGAATTACGGAAGATAACGGGATGATGAGGAATTACTGACTGGCAGATAGACAAGACTTTATGAGCACCTGGAAGACTTCTAGTTCTGAAGTTCATACAGACCATTTCTTTAGAACTCTTATTGTTGTTGTTTTTTCCCCCAGTTCACACATTGCCCTCACCAATGTTAAGAGATTTTTGTCATTAAGTTTCTTTGGGAGTAAATTCTAATCCAACATGCCTAAATAACAGAAAGCATGGGACCCTAATTTATCTTATCAGAATTTGCACATAATTTCTGTGCCCAAAAAACCCGAAGTACAGAGAAAATAGAAAAAAGAGGAGAATTAATAGGGGGAAAGAAAGGTCATTATGCTAGAAGAGAGAAATAAGGGGACAGAAAAAATGCTTATTAAAAATCATAGCCTTACATCTGGAACCTATAAAAATATCCAATATTGAAAAAATATTAATTTCTTGAAATAGGCAGAAAAGTAACATTTTCCTAAACAAAAATGTCATTCACATAGGACCCAATGAAATAATTTGGTAAAATAAAAAGTTTAATTTCCTTCTCCTTATACTAGATTATTTTAATCAGTATTTTAAAATATTTAAATTAATATGAATTCATTTTAGTAGAGCCACCTCGCCCAAAACAATAACTTAGTTGAAGGTATTCTTGATCCTTTGTCTGAAGTGACAAATCGGAGGTTCTACCAGTTTAAAAGTCCCTGCAGTGGCACATTCACTGTTATGCCATTGGGCTTCAACCTGAAAAAAGATGTTCTGTGTGATGCAAGGCAATAAGATCAATGGCAGGAAAGCCAAAATTAAGGCACAATACCAATTGGATTGATGAAGACAAAATCCAACTAGACTCCATCAGTATAGAACAAAACACAGATTGAAGGCAGACAGGATGGTGCTCCAGAGACAATCTATACCACATGCTACCTAACCTAATTATGCAAGAGCTTTTAATCAAAATCTAGTGGCATTTCCTCATAGATTTGTCCTGTGGTGTATTTTGGTTTAATATTTTAAAATCCCCTAGTCCATTATCTATTGCTGTCTATGGTTCAATCACTCTAAATCTCTGGACCACAACAACCCCTCAGACCTTAGCTCCACTGTCTCTACTTCATTGACTTTTGCTTCATTTTGGTGCCAGGCTTTCCTTTACTTCAGCTATTACTCTGACTCCTGAATTAGATTAAATGGCCCTAGGGACGTTCTTCAATGTTCATATTGATGTTCTCTGCTGCTATTCATGGTCCTAATCTATCATCTACTAATTAGTAAAATTAACCTTTTGTATTCAGTGCCTTCCACCTAACAAAATCCCTGACACTGCAGCAGCATCCCCTGACTGCAGCAACCTGCCATGAATGCTGATATTAATGAACGTATGTTACGGCGAGGGCAGGAAACTCTCTGTATTATTCAAGTTGTCAAGCACGTCCTGTTACGTGAGTTTGTTCCTAGGCATTTGGGTGGAAATACTTTAATATGGGGAAGTTCAGAGCCAGAGCAGAAAACTATTTTAAACCAGAAAATTTATTTTTGCCTAGTATTTTCAGGTTTTCGCACTAGTTGTGTTTTTCCTGTTTCTTGTCTGTCTGTTTGACACCTTGAAATCTAACTGGCAGAAACAAAGAGCGCATAGCAGTACAAATAAAGTCAGTGAAAGCTGAACTCTAGGTACATGTGCTACATAATGTTAAATACTCCGCAAAATGAAGTCTTAGAGACATCCAAAATTAGTGGAAACTTTCAGCTCTCAGTGACTCAGCTTACCACCTGCAAAATGGACATAAGCCCCTCTGCCTGTCAGCTGAGACAGGTATTGTAAAAGTAGATTCAAAATTACTGTGAACACTAGCAGATGGAAGGACTAGTGCATTGAAAAAAACCAGACATAACTTAATATTTCTTTGTATTTTAGGAGAGAGTTTGAAGAGTCCATAATAAAGAAGCAAAATCTCAAACAGTAGTGAATTTGGCCAGTCCCAGCTAGTCTGTGAACTGAACAAGGCCAAGTACTAAACAAGCAAAAAAACCCCCAGTGACTGCACAAATGAATAGCATGCAACTTCCCTAGTACTGAAGAATTAAGGTTTCAGTAGTAGCTCTGATTCTGACATTTCCTAATCTGTCTTCACAATGTTGTATATGATTTTTCAAATGAAGTCTCCTATGTCACATGTAAATATGTATTGTGTGTGCAGTGTTTTAAGCATCATTCTCACACACACAGGCTCCCACTCTTCTTACTTGCTAATACCTACAGACATAGACATCTAGCATTGGTGATAGCCCTCCTGCACATTACATCTGATATTATTTCAATATTTTTCTCCACAGTTTTGTTTTAAGGAACCTTATATTAAAGTGCTAACTAAATTACAGATAACTGATTAGACCAATCAGTAAACAATGGCAAAACAGGTTTTATCAGTTATAAAAACAATAATAAAACTGAGCTTCATTTATAATTTTACGTAAGTAAATGATCAACTACAAACATGCCATTTATTGCATTTAAAAAATATTTCAACCGGCATCTAAAATCTATAGTAGAGAAGTAAATAGAAGGAAAAAAGGAATCAATGAAGACAAGATTTTCAGTTATTAAATTGAAACATTTTTGCAACAGAATAAAAGCAAACTAAATTTTTATTCAACTTCTAATTGTTTCAGAAGCAAACATGTCTTTTTCAAAAAGTATTGAAATCCTTAGGTTTGACACCTTTTATAACCCAACTGTCTAGCCATGCTGTAAGTCCTCGTGATGGATTTTATCTGTATCTGTGTTAATAACCTTCCTGGATCCTGCTAAACTCTGCATCTCAGTAGCCTCCCAACGACAAAGGTAGTTTTAGGCTGGATTTTTTGATACAGTTTAATGCCTGAATATAGAGATATCAGCTGTACTGTTAATATGCACTAACTAACTGAAGTAGATCTTCTGTATCTCCCTGTGCTATATTGTAATTAGCATACATTAAAACCAGTAATTAAAAATAATGACAATTTAGGATTGCACTGTCAAAAGAAGGGGTTCAACAGATAACCCTCCTCAGTCTTTCTGGTCTCCAGTATTCTTTATTCATTGTACAGTCCTTCCTCTGAATGAATGAATATTTTGTGGATCTTCATTTACTTGTGTCATTTTACTCGTGAACGAGTAAATACACATAAAAATGGAATTCTTTCTCTTCTGTGCTTTGTAATTGATTTGCTCAGTTAATGTTACCACAGTCCTTTGGTTACACTTGCGAAAACTATGAAAACAAAAGTGGCAAACATTTCCTGCATCTCCCTGCCAAATAATCAGTCCCATAGGGAAACATTGAGTCTTTCTTTAAAAATTCAGTCTCATTCTTCAGTTTAAGAAGAAATGGAGAGAGATATGCAAATTTGCCTTCAGAACAGATTTCACAATGGCACCTCTTTTGTGCACAGCCCTCTGACACTGTTAAGTTACTTTCAGTACTTGAGTGCTGAGCAGTGGTAATGACAGCAGCTTGAAAGTGATTCTTGTAAGAGTTTGTCTCAGCTGGTGGAAATGCAATGAAGTTGGTAATCNNGATGGGATTTATTTAAGAGTTCTGAATCCAAGAATGAATCCCTTCTGGTCAGAAGGTAGCTCAAGAAACACACTGCAGTAAGCACAGTCAAGAATAAGATTCAGAACTTGCTCATTTTGAATGGCCTCAAATACAAGCTCTTAGTTTTCAGGCTCTCTCATTATTGGGATGATATTCATATTTTCCTTCCAGTCACTGGTCAGTATTGCTGGAAAAGTTACGCATTCCTGAAATCATTTGGGTTGGTACTATTGTGTTTCCAGCCAAGGCATGTGATGGGGTTAGGATACCCTGTGTAGCTCCTCTTGGAGACTGTTCTCCAGCTCACCTATGACTTCTTTCTTCCACTTTCTGCAGGACAGAGTTGACCTCATATCTTGTTCCTCTTCCCCAACCTCCTTCTGGAAACCAAAGCCTCATACTGTCAGGTGACCCCTGTGCTCCTGTCTTTTCTGTCTTTTCCCCATGCTGCATTTTGTGTCAAGTGGACCTCCTGCTGCCATCTGCTAGAGTAAATTCAAAGGAGGATGATAATTATCAGAGTAAAGTCTCATACCAAAAGGGATGGAAAGGACTGGGCTCTTCTACTCTAGAAAGGTAAAAAAGAGGATGAGCACAAGAAATGAACATGAAGCAATGCCTGGGGTGGAAAAGGAAAATAGAAAGTCCATGTGTTCTAAGACATTAAATGGTGCAGTGAGACATTGACTGGTATAAGCATCAGTTAATGAAAATAGGCCACAAATGTAAAATTAAGAAAGAAAATAATTTTTCCAGTATTGTTGGGCTGTGAAACATAGCAGCATTGGAAGCCATTCTGGCCAAGGATTTAGTAGTACATGAAAGGACCGACCATTTGCAGCGATAATAAAGATATCCAGAATTACAACAGTTAATGCAGACAAAGTATTGTAAAGGTTTAAAAATCTGTTTACTGTGCCCTGACTATTAGGGAAGACATGAAATGACCTCTGTCAACTGTGTGGTTTTTGCACCTTCTTCTGACATGTGCATGGTACTATTTACTATTGTAGGCAGGCTACCAGACCAGATGGATCACAAATCTGATCCAATATGGTAACTCCTTATGTTCTTAAATGAAAATTTTACCAAAAGCATATCAGGAAAGTTTTCTGAAAATCTCAGCAAACTAACACAAAAAAAAAATCTAAGAAATTGCCACCTTCTGTCTGCTAGAAGAATGTCAAAGAATAATCATTTTATTGCTGTCTAATCCAGTATGCTCTCTGCTTTTTCAGGGCAACTATAGTCTTCAAACTGAACACTTTCTGAACTCTGTTATTTTTTTAGGAATTACTTCCATCTGTCTTTGAATAAACTAGCTCTGATCTGTGTTCTGCATGTTAGGTTGTATCTCCAAATGTTTTCCCTGGTCACATTCTGAAGCCTGGACAAAGTGTTTTCAAGGTGGATATATTTCAGTGCTGGAACAACACACATGAAGAAATTTACGACCCTTCAGTATAGCAGGTGTGATATTAATATAAAAAACAGAACAGGCAATTCTTATCAGAAACAGGAGGAAAGCAGGCATATTTTTCCAAGATATGTTTCTGATCTCCTTATCACATCTCTCCCTCCAAGACAGTAGCATTGATCAAATAACATTTCTCCCAGTAAAACTTGTAACAGTTTCCCTTCAACCACCAATTACTCTGAGTTCTGCAACACCTTCATCTAGTGTATTTTTCTTCTATCCCCAACTCGTTCTGTTTTCATGATAGCTGGATTATTGAACTGCTGTAGGAGTGCTGAGTGTGTTATATGCAGACAAGATCTGGCTCATTGGCCTTTGTTCTCCACGCTTAAGACACTCTCAGGTGCAGGTCACATAAGTGTACTCAAATAGCTATTCACTGCTACTTCTTCCATCCAGTAGTACTTTACACCCATTTTGCATAGAGGAAAGGATGCAGTGAAAAATCAAGCCAATTATCCCCCAAAGCAGTGACAAAACAGCTTCTGACCACACACATTAAAGCTTAGCAGTGGCTTCAAGGGGGGATGACAGAGGTCTGCTGCACAGTGCCTGAGAGGCCATAAGAAATATATTATTTCCCAGTGGGTTGCTCCCCTGGAGGACTTGGACATTTCCCTATTTGAAACAAGTCTAATAAGAAGCCTCATGATGTTGCCTCCCTTACACTCCACACTGAAGGTCAATCCTACTGGATGCAGATTTACAAAATTTCCAGGGACTCTATTGTACAACAGGACAGTATTGTTAAGTACAGAACAACTGGCACGTTGCCAGCACACCAAGAAGGTTTTCTTATTGCACCCTGATCCATGGGTCCCAAAACCAGAGAAAAGCTGTGACAGCATGTTGTAACTGAAGACTTTGTATTTTTCCCCATGGCTGCAACCATGTTCTGTGGCTACATCTTTACTAATATACCTTAACAGTTGTGGCATGTCCTGTCTGTGATTTAACGTAGACTGCAACGCCATTCCACCATCTGATAAAGGGACAAGGACACAAGCATGTAATTTGAGGAATGGGGCTAAGATGTGGCCACATAGATTTCTAGCTACTTCGTTCACCTCATGGCCTCATCTGACTGACCTGAATGTCTGTCTGTGTATGTATGTGTGTAATGGTATACCGGCGGCCTTGTAACAACAACATGGCATAAAATATCTATGTCGGATGAGATTTTAGAGACATGGCAAAGTTCTTGGCAGCACAGTGGGCAACATGAGGCACCCATAGTAGTGATTCGTATAGGTTGAATTTCACCAGTAATTCTTTGCCATTTCCAGGGCATCTTCAGTAGGTGTCAGATGTATAAATACATTCAGCAGCTTGCAATAGTCTCCCACTTTCAGACTGCACCCTAGATTGCTGTCTCCTGGTTATCTATCAGACCTTTAACTTTTGTTAAGGCCTTGCAGTTTTGCTTCTCTAAGTACAGAGGTATTAAGCAGCTCTAATGCCCTTTGTGAAAGACAGACCATTATTTAGAACAATTGCAAAGAAAGCTCTTGGATAATGAGACATATATGTCTTGTCTTTTAAGCATGTGTAGCAATATCCTAAATAGAAAGGTTTTGTTGCTTTCCTGTTTGATCTTGCCACAGCCATCTGTTAAAAAAATTCAATAAATTGATTGAGAAAAATATAATAACCCAACATACTAGAGCTTGCCTTTGCGAGTTAGGTCATAGATAGGGTTGATAAAATAATGTCATCTCTGAATTACTAAGTTAGTACACAGCAATTCTAAATAAGGAAGAGCTACGAACTTAGATGTTCAAAACTGAAAAGGGATTTGGGGCCAGTCTTGCAAGGTGTGTTGTGACTGGGAGATGCAAACACTGCTGAGTCCAACAGTTAAAACTGGCTGGGGAGGGAGGAGTCAGATGTTGAAATGAAGGTGAGCCAAGATCATACATCAGAGCAGGACAGTTGAACAGAGCCAAAGATCTGGGACAAAAAGATCCTGAGGAAATCAGGCAATTGAAGGGCAAGACACTACTTTTACCCCTCTGAGGCTGGCTGGCTGGGAGCAGGAGCTGTGCCTGGGCCTGCAGGAAGCAGGAGCTAGCGATGAGGAGCCCGAGGATGGCAGCAGAACCAGAGAAACAGGTGTCTGGGGCTGAGTAAGGAGGAGGCAGGATCAGGATTAAGGCTGGAGATTGGAGGCTGGCAACTGAGAAGCAAAAATCTATACGACAGGAGAGGCCACTGAGCAGGGCAGAGCCGCTCACTGGGCTGCTTCAGCCAGCTGAGAAGCAGATCAAAATCTCAAAAATATACCTTTGCTGGTTGCACTTTTCAAGTTCTGATGGTCATCAATTGGCCAGCTGCAAACTTTAGTTATTGCAGGGTGAGGATGCTGCAAAAACAACATTTCTAGTTCTTGTGGACAGTTAAAGAAAAACGAAGTAGCTGGATTTGCCAAGGGGAGGTACAAATAAGAATACCTAAAGGAGCTTCAAGTAGGGTATTGGAAAACTGAGATACCCTAAATAGTTAATGACCTTGAAAAGAATAGGCATTAATTACTAGAATGATTTACCTGTTTGGCAACAAGGATTTTGTTTACCGATCTAGACTGTAAAGTGCATATGGCATGGTAGTTCAAAGAGCAGAGTGATACAGAAATCAGGGAGACCACAGACTAACAGAGTTTCATCTGCATGGGAGTTAAAACTGAGTGAATAAACTGAAGAAGTGATTATCCAAGAAAGACGTGAAATACAGAAGATCAAAGAGTGAATTCAACAGTGAACAAGGGATTATAGGCAATTGCAGTTAACAGGGTCTAGTTACTGAACTGCAGTAACAAAACTGGTTTGGATCATCAGCTGGTGTAAACTGTCACCACTTAAGTTATTTGCTTTGAGTAGCACCAGTTTAAACTAAGAGTTTTATCCCTCCCCAAGAACATAAAAGAAAATAAAACACTATGCAACATTAGCTTATCTAAGCAGAAGTCAAGAAGGCCGCATGTGTACATGTTTTAAACAGATCTCCATTTTGTAAGAGTAAAGTCCTCAGTCAGCAGTCACAGGAGGACACCAACAGGGAGTGCGGAAAGGCCCACTCAGGCGTAAGGCAAGAGAAGCCCGTGAGGTGGATCATTTTGGAGGTGGCTACATCTTTCAGAAGGGATGGTTGAAGAGAGGCAGACAATGGCACAGCCATACTGCACAGCAGAAATTTAGACCCCTGAGCTAGCACCAAGCCAAATTGGCTCCAGAAAGAATGCAGCTGTGTATGTGGTGTGGCACCCTTGTTAGCTAGTCCTTCTGGGAGGTGGACATGATCAGCCCATTTAGAAGCACCACACGACCATGTCTGTGTTTCTGTGAGCTGAGCTTGGTCTCCTTTAGAACAGGAATATCTTTACCAGATACAGCATTGTCCATTAACTAGGCATTTAATAACCTCTTCATTTGCTGGGGAAAGACCCATGCATGCAGTTTTTAATTACAAAAAAATATGTTTAAACAAATTATAATTCACGTAATGATTTATAATGAATTAAATAAGGAATTAAATAGGGATAAAATAATGAAAAAATGAATAATGATTAAATAATAATCAAATATCTTACCTACTGTATCGTACAATGTGGCTGGTTTTTGCCAACATAAACTGAGATGTACAAAACAAGGTAATGAAGGAGAGATTTTGTCCCTGATGTCATGTCCCGTCTCCCCACCCCACAAACAGTTGTTGCTTCCCATGAAAACTTCCCATAACAGCACTGTTGGGGTTTAGAGGCGCAACGCCATGAGAACAACAATAATGGCATGAGAAAACTGAAGGGGAAATACGGCAGAGGCTTTGGGAAATACTGCCTCAGCAGCTTCAGAGAAAGATTATAACAATGCGAAGTGCTTGCTATTTGCAGCTCTAAGGTACCCAAGTAACTGTACAGCACAAGTAATAGAGGCTTGTGATGGGGTGATAAGAGGTGATAAAATTTCTTGAAGACCTGGTCAGGGATCTTAATGGAAACCATGGCTGAATAGACCATGACATAGTGGGAGCTCAAGATCCTGAGGGGCATGGGGAAGGCAACAGAGGAGTACAGACCTTGGGGCTCAGGAGAGCAGACTTCTTCCTCATACCAGCATTCCGGAAGAATGATACATATTACACCTACAGATAGAAAACAAAGAAGGACAATTTGAGGACTCACAGACATGTCAGCCTCACTTCAGTTGCTGGGAAAATGATGAAACAAATCTTCTTGGAAGCTCTTTCTGGGCTGATAAGTGAGAACAAGATCAGCAAGAATAGTCAATATGAATTCATTAAGGTTAAATGACGCTTGACCAATCTGATTGGCTTCAGTGCTAAATAAGATGAATTGTTGGAGAAGGTAAGAGCAAACAATGTTGTCTACACAGACTTTAGTAGGGCTTTTGACCTGGTTTCCCACAATAATCCTGTGCTATGCAAAACACTGCTCTGGCTGGCTGGCTGGAGAAAGGGACTGGCTGACTGAACAACGTAGATGTTCCAGCTGGCTGGCCAGGGTGAGCTGCTCTGGCTGACCAGGTAAGATGAGCTGGCTGGCTGGCCGAGGCTGGGTTGCTGTGGCTGGCTGACCAGGTAAGATGATCTGGTTGGCTGGCCAGGGAAAGAGGCTCTGGCTGGCTAGCTGGGGAAGCAGGCTCTAGCTGGCTGGCCTGGGTCATGAGTCTCTGGCTGGCCAGCTGGGGTTGAGAGTCTCTAGCTGGCTAGCTGGGGAAGCAGGCTCTGGCTGGCCGGCTGGCTGGGGAAAGAGGTTCTGGCTGGCTGGAGAAAAAGGCTCTGGCTGGCTACCTGGGGTGAGCTGCTCTGGCTGGCTGGCTGGCTGGGTGAAAAAAGCTCTTGCTGGCTGACCGGGCAAGATGATCTGGTTGGCTGGCCAGGGAAAGAATCTCTGGCTGGCTGGCTGGAGAAACAGGCTCTGGCTGGCTGTGGGTCTGCTCTTGAT